>CM062804.1:717933530-718216030 GCA_031772625.1 Pinus tabuliformis | reverse complement strand
TAACCAGAGTAACCTTTACAGATTTATGTATATAGCTCTTACTGAGCAAATGCTGGAAAATAGCCAACTATTAAGGCACACCAAAAACACATCTAGAACAATATGAAACACGTGCAATGTGTGTTATACTAACTAAATGTAATTTTGAATCATTTTGAAATAAAAATTATGGTGGAAAATAAAAATTAAAAAATAAAAATTTACTAAATATTTCACAAAAGATCAATTCGATGCAAGATCTTGCCAAACAATTTAATGGTTTGGTCTTATGCTCTAAACACATTAATGAATTGCATCGATGCAAACAGATATTGAATGATCTCATCTTTAGGTCAAATGTTGAGTTCTCTTTTGTGTTAGAATATTTCTGGGTTTTAAACAGATCTAACACATTAAACAGTTAATTCCAAATCAGATTTGCCTTTCAGGTATATTTGAAATCTATGCTTTTCACACTCTAAATATCTGAAATTAAACCCCAAATGTATCATAAATTTGTGATAATACCCAGAGACCAATATCGGTTTATATGCCATATACCACAAACAATCAAACAAAATACAGAAGACACCAAGGCAGAGATAAGTGCCAAGCTCCGATACCAATGTTAGTTTATTAATAGTGATTCTTTATATGCGGAATAATTACTTATTGTAAAGAATCTTAAAAACTGAATGCCCAAAATGACTTAGCTCCAGCCATTGAAGTTTCCTTTTGCCCAATTTAAATTCCGAACTTCAAATACCACAAATATGTCCCAACTGAAATATAATAGTAGAAAACACAGACCTACCTTGTCGTAGATTCGATCCAGTGCAGCAGATATGGTTCTGAGAAGCTCCACGAGCCTTTTGTCCCGATCTTGTTCCAATCTACTCAGAGACGGGGTCACGTATTTGAATCGAACAATGAGGAACAACAGTCTCGTTTACGTCTAAAAATACCGCAGACAACGATGAAGGTAACACAATCTTCACGCAAGCAAAAAGAAAAGAAACACGGAAAATCTAAAGGGACTTTAAAAGCTAGCAGATAAGAAAATCTGAAGGTACTTCCAGGCTCTGCTCTCTCAACTTGATGGTGTAAAATTGAAGAGGATTGAGATACAAGCTTGGGGACCAAACAGATAAATTTATAGCCAAGCTTCCATCAAGCTTCTGATGGCTATGTGTCAGGTGTTCCACAAATCAAGGTAGAGAACTCCAGATGGAGTAATGGACCAATTCGGAAGCTCCCAATAATAAATTTATTAACTGCAGTTGATTTCCTTAATTTAAGGAAATTACTACAGTTGGTTTCCAGAAATTAAGGAAAGACTGCAGTTTACTTCCATAATGGTAGGTAGCAGTTGGTAAAAAAATTAATGGAGCTTAACATTGACATAATGAAGCATCGGAGATATAAAAATCTTATCGCACAAACTTGTTCTATCATTGATTATTCGATGATAAATTGTTGAACACTCTCACCATACTAGACTAATAAATCGTCAGATGTATGACAGAAAAGTGTTGTCATTTTTGGCATCTAGGGCAGAGGATATTTGACGTTTTCCCATTGCATAGCCAATGCTTAACCATTGGACTTGCTACTCCATATGGACGGAACGGGCCATCGGGTCTCATTGGACTAGAGTAATAAGGCGTCGAATATCCAACAATACAACATCGCCATTTTTCCATCTAAGGCAAAGGATATTTGACATTTTCCCATCGCATATCCTACAAATGTGGATGTTTCCATCGAAGTTTTCCTCGTCGCATATTTGATGCATGTTGGTGTTGAAAAAATGACCTCAAAGCGTTAAAATTTTAATGACTTTTTCGGCCACTTTTGATGTTAGATATTCAACGTCGTCCTGTCGATTATCTCATGCTTAATAAAGTGTTGACTATTCGACAAAATACTAGCGACGAGTTACTCAACTCCAATGTGTTAGATAGTCGACACCAAAAAGTTGTATATCTAATGAATAGCCATTATATTTTGGCCACATTTGTATTGGTGAGCTTTCCTTATATGGGCTACATCATCTTATATCCACGTCACCTACCTTTGTGGCATCCATGCAACCCTACCCAAACTAAGTGGCACTTGCCACATCAGCCTATGCCATAGGGTCCCATAGCTTCAATCCCTTCATATTTTATAGTGAAAACACATTATATTTTGTTTTAGGTGATATCCAAGTGTACTCGAAAATTTTCCTTAGTACATTTATTAGATCCTCAGACTCCAAATTTACTCTCTACTCCAGATCAATCCAGGACTGGTCCCATGTCTGGCTCCTTTATGTTAACATACCATAAGGGACCCACCCCAAATGTGCTACACAACCCTAGTCCATCTTGGATACACTACACCCCTTGCTAAAATCTAGTTCCTTTCACATCTAAATCAAAGCCTATGCTTCCCACAATGGGCCCTACTCCAAATAACTTCCAAAATCTAGATCACTTTACATCTTGGTCTCATGCAATAAACATTAAAATGTACCCACCCTAATGTACTTCAAAAAATATCTATTCGAACCTTGGACAGAAGTATGCTTGCGATATTTGGCCAGGTGTCAGATCCTTATTTACAACTTCCAACATTGTGGGAATTTGCCTTATCTGGGTATCTGGATGAAATAAATAGTTGAGTCTTATAAAGGGCCTCTGGCCCCAGATACATATCTTTCTCCAAGTCCATCCAGCCTTGGATGTATCTGGATTTTTTTTGTATGTAGACTTAGAAATTAGAAGGAATTTCAAGGTACTTTCCAAGTTTTTGTTGTTGCGTAGTGTTACTCAAAACACTATTATCTATTTGAGGGAAACCTTCATTCCATCTCTAACATTTTAGAAATTATTCATGGACATGATACAATAAATGGATTCAATAACCTTCTTATAACCAGGCATCAAACCCACTAAAGCATAGCTAACAGTGCTCTCTAGATTTGATACAACAACACCATATTCAAACATAGAATAAATCCAAGGCATGGACATTTGATAGGTCAAGCATTATAATGATTATCCATCTACAAAGTTAAGGGTGGAACCACTCACATCCACTTAACTCAAATATATATAGTTATTTCAAGATTCTTATACAAAACAATGCATATCCATTATGTGTATAAACAAAATGTATAACATTATTAAGAAAAAACAATAAACCTTTCAATTTATAAGCATGCCAACCATGAAATCACTAGTATTAACATTTATATGCATGTATTCATGCAATCAGACACAATTTCATATATAATCAAGAACATTCATATCATCTGCATAAAGCCAGTATTCCAATGTAGCGAAAAGAGCATACATGGCAGTTTCTCATCATGGGTGTGTAACAATTTTAAATGACAATATAGGAACAACACATAGCCATACATTATTCATTAACACACCAGTCATGGTAATAAATATCATTCAAATATACACAAGCCATGAAACGTATCTAAATGGCTAAAGATGGTTGGAAATTGAAGGTGGGACTTCAACTCTCCACCCAACTACAGGCTAGCTACACCATAGTCTTCCTTGTAGTTGTCCATCTGTTACAGATTTATTTGGGCACAATCAACCCAAACTTACATGTCGATGTTATTAGGGTTCATCAACCCCTAATATAGTTGTTTCATGCCCTAAAGAACTTAGTCATCAAGATGTCTTACTCCCAAATAAGTTCCATCACAAAATTCATCCAAAAAGTGTCTCTAAAGAGATCATTGCAGGAAGCCCTTCATTAGGTTGCAATGCATTGCAAGTGTCACACTGACTAAGTGCTATGCATCGCACTTACACCCTCTTTAGCCTACGATGAGCAAGCTTGGGCAAAGTTCTGGGAGAGTTTGAAGAATCAGTTATTCATGGAAACCTCTAGAAGCTTCTCAAGTGCCACCTGCCCCTCTGAGTTCTTCCAAGGATGACAAAAGGAATTAGGAAACATCAACTTCCTATCTCCCTCTTTCATGGAACTAATTCCTAAAAATAGAAAGGCATTCATCATCATCATTGATTATCCAACCTCCTTCACTCATGTATAAATAGATCACTCATCCAAGAGATTTAGAGGCTGAATAGTTCTAAGTTGTAAGGAGGTGCTGATGATTTTAGTATTGACGCTAAGTATTGTGGTAATGTTGGAATTTCTTGCTATTCATAAGGTGAAGAAGGTTTGAAGCTAGAAGGATGGTGTTGGATCAAACTCATGGGTTGTAATCCTTCTTTCTATTAATAAAGCTTTTCAAGAATTTTCCCCTATGTTTGTGTAATCTGTCAATGCATTCATGTGTTTATCATACTTTCTATTCTATGTTATTTATGAATAATGGATCATTATGCTTTGACAGGTCTTTGTTTCTGTAATTACACAGGTACTCTCCAAGCGTGTTAAGTACAGCAAGGAGCCGTGAGATCAGCCAAAGGAGAGAGGGATCAAGTGAGGAATCAAGCGGAAGTTGCAGGTTGGCTCCTTATAATCTTTCTCTTATCTGCCGTTCATAGGAAAAATAGTGAATTGTTTTAACTGATGTTTCTTGGTTAGCTATCAAACCTAGAGGGTCTGCATTTCTTAGAAATACTAATTATTCCCAAAACACCACCCCTAACCTAGATCCATGATCTGAGGGATTTCTTTATTAGGGATTTCAACTAGCCTTAGTTGGGTTACTACTCCATTCTAGGAGTATGGTTTTACTTTAGAAGTGGTTTATCAGATATGTCTTCAAGGAAATCACTACAGGATTCTTATAACTCATTATTTGGGTGGTTTGTTACCTTACTTGGAAAGCACTAAATGATTTATAAGCCTCATCAACAAGAAATTAGTGTTTTATTATCCCTTTTCAACAATCATCCCAATGGATTGCTAACCTACCTAGTGGTTTATCAGCCTTCTTGGAAAGCAGTAAGTGGCTTATCAGCATTCTTAACAAGCACTTAGTGGTTTATCATCCTTTTTTAGCAAGTAGTCATCACTAAATTTCTCCTCTAAGCCTCCCATTGACCTTTGATACTTGGACACCACATTCTAGCAATTTCCATGCATTGATTATTGGGAATCACATCCCATTAGTCTAAGCATAATTTCTTAGGTGCACATCTACTTTCTCTTGTACCCAGCTTTGTCTTTTCTCCATATTTCTCTCATTCTGTCTATCCCTAGATTCTCTCACTCTGTCTATCCAATGTTTTTTTATTTGAATCCTCTATTTTACTTGTCATTCTTTCCTTTTCCTCTAGGATCTTTATGGTGCCCCCACCTGTTGGCTTAGGGTTCCTGACCTAGGTTCAACGTTAAGTTTGCCAAACAACTCCCTACACTACTGGCCCTTTGGGCATCAATCCACGGAGCACAGACTGAAGTCTCACTCGAAGCAGTATGGGGGGATGTTGGATGCAAGTTTCCGCACGCAGAGATGGTTATCATGTCGTTTTATGCCCTAACCCTACCTTCGCATAGATCGATAAGATTTTGAGGGATTATCGATATACGTCTCTTAATTTCCCTCAGACCTTCGCGCATGTCTATGATTGTCTTTCATGGGCCCTAAATAGGCAAACCAGTCTCTTACGTTCCTCTGGAATCACCCCTACGTGTGTTATTACCTACATCGGCTTAAGTGTTTGATATTTTTAGCATGAATTAACATATTCTTTGTGTAAATAGATATTATTACTTCCGTTCATATAACAATGTAAACCATGAATAATCACGTGTCAACACAACATTAAATCATAACCCATTATTCATCATAACATAAATGAATCATTCATAACAAAAGTAAATATATCAAACACAGATATTTTCAGAATAGTCTCTTTATTGATACTTCAGATTTGCTTATAGACTCAAACTACCCTGCGCACTGAGTTGCAGAGGTCTGCACACTCAGCTGCGGACTCTACTCTAGGCCTCTGCACACATAGTTGTAGAGCCTCTCTTCTACTCTAAGACTCTTTGCTTGTCACTTCTACTAGCCCATTACAATCATTCTTCATTACCCAAAAGCTTTCCTTAGACTCTCTAAGTCTCTCCTTTTTATACAATCCCATGGTCCACGGACCATGGGTAGGTCTATACAAGCCAACATAACTTGCAAAAAATAAGGGAAAATCCCTTTATGACACTCTACATCTACACACTCCATGACAACAACTTGCAGAGATTTTACATTTTATAGACAAAAACTTGGGCTTTTTCCCCAAAATTATCCTTAGGGAACCCTGTCCCAACAGGCCCCCAACAAAAATATCATGATTCATCTTGGAGTCACTCTATTGGTGCAAAGATCCTACTACTAAGACCTCCCAACTCCACTTGTGGCACTGTAACTTCAGCTTTGCACTGCGTAGCTGCCTCCTTGACCTGCTCCACCAGCTACTCGGTTGCTAGTCCTATGCTATCTTCCTAGATCTTCTGTTGTGTTCTTTATAGGCTGGCCAACTTCTCCCCAATGATGGAGGAGATCACATAGGCCTCCTTCAACCAAGGTCCCAATGGGGCCTTGAGGACTACCTCTTTTCACTACGCCGCTTCCACATGTTCTTGCAGTTACTTTTCCTCCTGCATATTTTCCAATCTCTATGTGACAACGATGGTGCGCGCTGTCTCCTTTGCTTCTTCATACTATTGTTGCAGTTCCCAGGCCTCTATGTTCAACCTCTACAAGTTAGGATCTTCCTAAAAACTTGTGATTAGCTCCATAGACTTCTCAAAGAGCGTAGTACATTCCGCCACTACGGCATCTGCTGCAACGAATCCATCCCTCTCAGCAGCTTCACGCTATCCTTTGATCTCTGGTGGATTTGAAGGATGTGTCTTCAATTCAAGCTTTGTAATTTTCAGGTTCAGCTCAAATTGAACCTTGGCCATTTTGGTCTTTGCGTCACGCACACTTGTAGCTAACTTCTGAATCTTGGCTTCCACTTATGCTTCTTCTAGTATATGCAGTTCTGGAATGATTCTTCATGCTTCGACTACTATTGTGGCAGTGTGCTCATTCTTCTCTTGATCCTTCTTCCAGGCTTCTAGCACAGTTGTCTTCTCAATGAATATCTATTTGTTGTTCATTTTCTGCTCGCTAATCATGCACACTACTCTTGGGCCTTAATCTCTTCAATCACACCTACTTTCAGTGTGTGAAGGAATTCACTAGGGAACGTGGCCAAGTTGAGGCCAACATTCCTCGGTGCATTGACAATAGCGTTGTCAGCTTCCGCCTCCATGCTCAGAGCTCCATCGGGTAGTGCGACTGCCTAGAGATCAAAAGAGCAAACCAACTCCACCATTGACGTTGTCCCCAGCGCTAAACTGGTTGAGGCTGTGCTACTTTTCTTTTCTCCTACATGTAGTCTAGTTGTTTGGATCTGCAACTCGCGCAGACCCGTTTGTATGGCATTGAGTTCCTGCTTCTACTGCTGCTCAAACTACTGAAACAATTCTGCGGTCGTATCCCTTACCTTGTCCCTAATGTCATCCAAGTCACCCTATGTCAAGGTGATCGGGTCTAGGGACAACTTAGTGGCTTTGGTAATTTTGCGTGGCCCTTCCTTCTCCTGCTCCCTATTCCACTTCACCCAGAAGGGAGTTCTTTCAAGATCTCCAACGCCCTATTCTGATTGCTCATCATCCTCTGTTTGTGGTGAAGGATATTTTTGACTTCTGTCAGAGTCGCGGTCTTCCTTCTCTACTTATTCCTTGTGCACTCTACTTTTGCACGTTCCTTCTCCTCAATCTCCTTCTTTATATTTTTAGCCAACTGCTAAACTTTCAATTGGGCCGCTTCTTTTTTATGCTTTTCCACAGACTTACTAGTCCTGGTGGACAAATCAAATGTTTTGCACCAATATGATGGCAAACACTCAAGGACCACTACAATGGCATCATCCGTCACGAGGTATGGTAAATCATACCACCTCTGTTCTAGGTCCTTTCATGCCTGGATGGAGATACAATGGAATTCCTATTTGAACTCCGTGTACCTAGACAACTGCTCGAATATAGTTGGTGAAAACCATGGCTTTTGGTTGATGGCCATATTAATGCTCATCCCCATCAATACCTAAAACACCTTGCTCTCTCGAACCCACTTAGCGTCCTTTATGGCCCATAGCGAAGCAAACTTCACTGCTTCTAGAAAATATAGCACAATTGGAGGAAATTGGATATTCTCTGGCAACTCCCACACGACCAGCAAAATCGAAAGTAAGAGCCATGAGTAGTGAAATGTCTTTATTTGGTCCTATTCCTCCCTGCAGTTCACGAGGAGCTCGTTGCATAGGTAGGGCACCCAGTTGAACTGTAAGGCCTTCGCGCACTAGGTCGCTAGTGAAACAACTGGTGCTAGCACCTTGTCCATACAAAAATTTCAAGCCAAGATCTAGGTAGCCACCTTCACTGCAGGGTCAATTATGATTGAAATTAAATATCCATGCAACTTTTTGCCAAGCTTAAACTTGTCCTTCATCCGCCCAGCGAGGTCACGCTTGCCCATCTTTATGCCAAATGTCTTGGCTGGATTTAATCTTGAATGTGGTAGTAAGGTGATCCTATGGATCAGCATGTTGGTTATAGGGATCGACTCTTCCAACCACAGGCATCCATCATGCATCAGGCACAACAAATGTTTGATAACAATCAAATTTATCAGAGCACGGTGGTAATGCGGCAACCATAATAGATTCAACAATCCTACCTTTTCCACCCCATGAATCCACTTCACCAGCTCCAATGCAGTGACACCAGATTCGTTGTAGAATACTTGCTGCATGAAATTATTGGTAGCCAGGTGGGGAACCGCTCAGTGTCCCCCAAGTGCCAATCTTCAAGTTTCAGATGTGGGACGTGCACCAAGCATGAACCTTCAAACGTGATATTCTCTAGCAGCAGGGGTGTATGAAGGAGAAACTTTCCCTCATCTGGGTCCTTTGGGACCTTCACCTTGCCCTGGCACGGAGGGATGTATTCTGGCAGCTTTGAAATAGGGTCTACCCCCTCAATATCAATGTCCTCTATGCCCTCATCACCCTTTAGGTCGACCACTTTTCCCTTTTCCTACGCGATTGGCTTTTATTTTCTCTGATGTTTCTTTGGTGACTCACACACTGGCAACACCTTCTTCTATTTATATTTCTTCATCTTGGGAACCTCTTTCACCGACATAAGCTTCGGCCTAGGCGACTCCAGTGGCTTTGGCACTGCTATGGGAATCTCCATACTTACGACCTCAGGGGAAGCTCCCTCAGAGGTAATAGACCCTCTAGCACTTGGAGTTTCCATGGGTTCACACATAAAGTTGTTAATAAGCTGCTGGGTTTCCTCAGGTAACCTATCAATCATAGAACTAGCGACCAAGTCCTCAAAGAATTCACGGCTAATGCACACTTGACAGCATGACACATAAACACTTAGAATGAAAAGTGTCTCTCATTGGGAGGCCATCTGTAATTTATAGGCAAGTTCGAATTAAAATTCGACCGATCCCCCCAAAATCCAATCATAAATGCTATATTGGTGGCAGAATTTCAAAGATATCGCTCTTAAAGTCAACCTTAAATGCCGACCCCCCACTCCTCACTGTAAAATCATGAATAGTGACGGTAACGGTCAATTTTTGGCTACGTTGTGTGGTCTGTCATCTTGTAGCACAACTCCCTTTGTGTGACTGTTGACACTATGACACTTGTCTATCCCGCGCAGGCCTCGCATCGTGCAACTCTATAACCCAGGCAGTGTAGTTTATAGTCCCGCGCCTCCTTGCAGCTTCCTAGAGTGCTAACACTGTGCTACCTTCATATAGTCATCTAGCTAGATCCCCGGTGTATGGCTTCAATCGACTGCCATTTAACTTTCCATGAAATGGATCTCCATTCAATTTCACCAGCTGAACTGCTCCACCATCAGTAATCTCCTTGATCACATATGGCCCCTGCCAATGCATCTGAAATTTTCATGGAAATTTATGAAACTTACTGTCATTTAATAAAACTAAGTCGTTTACCTTGATGGTACACAGTTTGATGTGTCAATTGTGCAATGCCTTTTCATGATCCTTATGAACTTGTTGATGGAATCCAACCAAGAATCTATCTTCCTCCAGCTCTATCAGCTACATGAGCCTTTGTTCTAACACTTCATAGTCGACCATTCCTGTGAACGTTTCTATCTGTAGACTAGGTGCAATGTAGTCCATCGACATCAAATCTTCTGCACCATAGACCAGTCGAAAAGGTGTCTATCCAGTCATCCTTTTACAAGTAGTTCTATAAGCCCATAACACCACTAGTACACACACGTCCCAATAATTCCTCTGTGCATTGCAAACCTTTGTCAGCACATTCTCCAATATCTTATTAAATGCTTCCACCGTCCCATTATCCTGGGGGTGATATGGCGTGCTATTTTGATGATAAACTTGGAATTCCTCCGTCAGCGCGCTGACTGTTTCACTAAGGAAATGTGTACCGCGATCGTTCATCAAAATATTCAGGAAACCAAACATATTCAACACATATTCAAATAGGAACTTCGCTGTTGTTACCCATGTACAATCCTTTATAGTTTACGCCTCCACCCATCTGGTCAAATGCTTTGTCGTGGTGATGATATATCATGCACTCGTCTTCTTTTCTAGAGGCTAAATCGGGCCTACAAAATCAATTGCCCATTTTTCAAATGGATGCAACAACACCTGCGGATTTAGAGGTAGCTCATTCCTCTATGATGGCCTGCCCATTCACTGACATGCATCACACACCCTACAATATGTTTTCAAATCCTTATGCACTCTTGGCCACCACAACCCAATGCGTAAAATCTTCTGTGTTGCTGCTCTTCCTACATAATGGTCTCCCGCATCCCCTCCATGAGCTTCGGCTAGGATGCTGCTTCATTCAAACTTAGGCACATAATGTCGCAATATCTCATCCACTCCCATATTATACAAGTGACTTGCAATAAGAGAAAAATTTGTTGCGTGCACCAACAATTCCTTCTTTTGTTGACTAGTGTACCCTTCTGGAGTTGTTCATGTAGTCAAGAACTGTATGATGCCTGCAAAATGATTATTTTCTATGCGCACTGATAAGATCTGTGTGCCAGGAAGTCCTTCCTCCAAATTAGTGGTCTCCTCACATGTTTCAATACGCGATAGATGGTTTGGTCTTGAATTCAATCACCTTGGCTTCACAATGAATTCGAAATCATATTCCTGAAACAACAGCAACCATCTGCATATTTTCCCTCCCAACACACTTGTTGACTAGGTACTTTAATGTAGAATGGTCTATATACATCTTAAAGTGTCTACCTAGCAAGTAGTGTCTAAAATTTTGGAGTGAATACACCATAGTCAAACCTCCATGCGCTGTCGTCGAATAATTCTTCTCAGCCTTAGATAACTTCCTACTTGCAAACACGATAGGGTGATCCAACTCTTCCTCACCAACCTGTGTCAGTACTACTCCCAATGCAATGCATGACACATCCACATGCACATGAAATTCCTTCTTCCAATCCAGGAAGACTAGGATCGATGTGGCGACCATATTTTCTTTTAACACATCCAAGTTCCACTAACATTCTTCATTCTAATAGAATCTAGCATCCTTTTTCAATAGTTTTTTCATCAGCGCAGTAATATGGGCATAGCTCTTGATGAACTTTCGGTAATAACTAGTATGCCCCAGCTTTGCACGCAGCTGTTTGACACTTATTGGCACCTCCAAATTGATTATAATCGCGATCTTAGCTAGATCCACCATTAATCCTAGTCTACATACTACATGACCCAGCAAGATTCTGAAGGGAACACAAAACAAACATTTCTTCAAATTTAGCATGATCTAATACCTTCGGCATGTATCCATCATCAACCGTAGACTAGCTACATGGCACTTTAACGGCTCAAACACCATCCAATCATCAAGTTATAACTCTAAAAACTTGTGAATGAAGTCCTTGAACGCCGCGATGACTACGACCGAAAAGGTCACTGGCACATTCTTCGATCCAAAAGGCATTACAATATACTAAAAGAATCCCCATTCAGTCGCAAAGGTCATATTACTCATATCTTCTGGCATGATCTTGATCTAATGGTACCTCGACAACCCATCAGTGAATGAATATTCTTCCTGTCCTCCTAAATTACCCAACACTTCATCGGTGAATGGAGTTGGAAAAGGATCATGTGCACAAGCATCATTCAACTTCCTGAGATCTACACAAATCCTTATTTCATCCTTCTGCTCCTTTTCTTGAACTACCATGGGACTAACCCAATCAAATTCCTCCACTAGTTCAATGATTCCCACTACCAACATTTTGTCCAATACTAATTGGACCCTTTCTTTGTACTTAGGATTGAGGCGATATGGCCTCTGTTTCACAGGCTTCGTGTCTGGTTTCAATATTATCCTCATTACTCCTAAATCACATGTTATCCCTTTCAATTCTAAAAAATTTATAGGGAACAAATCCTGGTACTCGTGGAGCAATTCAATGACCTTATCCACCGTAGCATCATTCCAGTAGCCCCGTATCTTCACAAACTTCATCTCTGCCTTTGTACCAATGTTCACTTGTCTTGTTTTTAGAGGTACGGATATTTCTGGATTCTCTATCTACGGCCCCTCAACTTCACGGTGACCTTCTGTCTCTGGGATATTAATGTTCCTCATATCCTCCTCTTCTTCAGCAGTCACATTGTAGCACTCTAGCGCATGGCACAGCTGGGTGGTCCAATTTGGTTGAATCAAATCCAAGGGATCATGTGGGATTCTGACGATCACTGCTTTGACCTCCTGTAGCACTTCATCAATGCACTCAAATCCATCTTCAAAGCTGAATTTCATCAAGAATCCCTGTCTCAAAATATCTCATTCATTTGTGCCATGGAAGAGCTCTGTCTCTAAGTACCAATTCATTAGTATCACGTCTAAAGTGTGATAGAACAAATGCACTCACTCTAGTTGCGGTTCTACTCCATAAGCATCGGTCCATTTGGCTAAGTGATCACGTGGATCAATCCTTCCATCATATTTCTCTTTCAAATGCACCTTCTAGCGACCAAAACGTACCCTCATCAGTCTTTTGTATTTGCGTCATCCATTGAAGTTTCCTTTATGTGTACCCCACCATCTTGCAGGCGTAGTGCGCAAAACCAATTCCAAGGCTTGGAAGAAATGTCTCTCTGGCACCTCCCTTTCAAATGCATCCAAAAATTTATCAACATCAGTTAAACCATCATAATAAGGCATACTTCTTACCTTAGATGATACACAGAGCATTGATTTGGTCATCATGTTACAGAGTAGCGTAGATACTTTATGCAATCAATTCTGCCAGTGTTCCAATTCCTCATTTGAATCTATCGTACAAGAGCTTTCGCGGTCCCATGTAATTTGTCCATCTATTGTTTGATTCACCCAATCTTGATCTCACATCGTAATCTTATAAATCTTTTTCAAATGATCATCACTTTCATAATCATAGACTGGTTCAGTATAACGCGGTCCTTCTGCAGGGTCCAAAGGTACTACTACATGGAGCGATTTCTTTCAAATGAAATCGTCCACTTCTTCAAATTGATCACCCCATTTATGTCGATAGCCCAGTCGATCCCAAGGAGCACAGGGTAGGGATTGTTGTTATCGACAATCTCTATTACTTCGAAATCTGCCAATGCACTCGCGCCTTCAATATCGACTGTCACTCCCTGTAATCTTCCCACGGGGATAATCTTTTGCTGATTCACCATCCTTAAGTGAATAGGAGACCACTGTAGCGCAGGTCTCACCATTCTCTCCCATGTCTGTTTCAAAAAAACATTTGCATCTGACCCAAGATCCAGAATAACTTGGTCCATTTCATACTCTCCTATCTGCATGGTGAGCTTCATCTCACGCCCTGTTCTCACCTTATGCTTACAAATTTTCCTGACTACGTGCAGTCCCTCAGGATCATTACCAGCATATTTATTGATCAACTTCTGTAATCCCTATATGACCTTGCTATCACGTAGTAGCTTCATACAGGTCTCCAAAAAGGTAGTAAGCATGGATGGGTCCATTTATTCAGACTGCTTATCTTGACTTCCTGAGGTAGAAGCCTCAGTGAAGCTTTTCTTTGCTTCCATGAAGGTTTCCTTCGTGTGATTCAAATCAAAACCAACCTCCTTTTTTGGAGCTCTGTGGACCCATTCACCTTATTCAGGTCACTTTCCCTTATATTCACCAGTTATCATTCCATTTCGCAGCACAATATTCACATTGGGGTCCTCTTCGCGGGGTTCAACCCTTATCATCTGCGGGTTCTACATAGGCTGCTAAGGCTGTGTCCCTTTTTCATGCATCTTATCTATTAATATAGGGCATTCTTCTGTTGCATGGTCAAACTGAGTACAGTATTGGTGTGACAGGCGTGTCGGGTTCATTCATTCTCATGCATAGGGTCCTGGACCTCCATAATTGTAGCAAATAACATGCCCCTAACCTCTCACAGGTCCTACTCCACCTTGGCCTTGTACGCCCCCTGATATCCTCCTCGTGGTCCCCCAGCACCTTGATTCGGAGGTCAAGTCTCTATCTGCATCCGATACGTGAGTGTTATGTCCATCATTAACTCATAACTATGGCAATTACGCTCATCGTGGCCTAATGATTGGCAAAAGTTGCAAAATATTTGTTGTGATGTCTGTACAAATTTTGCAACAAGTGGCAATTATCTGTTGCATGTTTTCGAGCTACCCAACAGATAACACACCATAGCACGGGCCCTGCACTTTTCCCTACTTGAGCTTCTGGCTTCAGAGTCATCAACCCTCCTCCTGCAACATAATTCACAAAGACAGGGCAATGACATTTATCATGCCCTTGACTCTTACATTTCAAACACCAAAATTTTTTGCACACCTCTAGCTGAGCCGCTCTATCCTTCTTCAAACTTTGGAACTCTAGGAAAAGGTTCTACAACTCCATGTGAATCTGCTAAACTCCCAAATAATAATCTTGAATTGGTGTCTTGTGCAGTCTCATCATAATCTCCAGGGCCTCTTCCTGGGTCCCAATCTTTTGTTGTGATAGAGCAACCCTTAGATGAGTCTAGAGCGAAGCCACAAACCATTCGTGGTGTTTCCCATCCGTAAGATTCATGTTAGCTTCACGGATATTGCACTTCAATCTTTGATCCATCTCCTAGGGTCTCTCGCTAGGCTTCATCGTGATTTCCTTGAATCCAATGATTTATTGCACTTCAGATTTAGGCCTATTGAATTCCTTATTCAGTGCAGTTTGAATGTCTGCCAACACAGCCATCATGTTATCAGAGCAGTACTTAATGTAACATGTTGGCGCGTGGTCTTGCAAAGTAGTAACCAATGTTCTTTCTTCATATGATTGTTTGTAATGCCCTGGAATTCCCAGATAGCCTTTGCAACGAACCAAAATTGGTCTGAGTCGTCATTCCCCAAGCCTGAAAATGAGGAATTTTACTAAATTCGCCATATTGAATGGTGGTGGAGGTGGTGGCAGTGTGGGCAAAGGTGTATGCGGTGGAGGTGAAGATGGAGTTGGTGTGGGTGGGTGTGGTATTCATGGGAATGCCCACCTTATTAACTGGACAATGCTCTGTGGAGAAGTCTGTGATGCTTCTTCATCGTCACTCAAAGGAGGCTCAATTAGCGAGCTATATTTAGGTCATGTTCCCTTTTTATCCCTGAATAAATTTCCACTTCGCATAGCTCCAAACATCAAGATAATTGCATAACCTATTTTTCACATAAGATAATGTTAATCTAAGTATTCAAAGATATTAAATACTTACCTCGCAGTCCTTTGAAGAAGAGTCGCTTTGCTTCATTGTAGCTGATCGAGGTATCAACCGCAAACTCTCTCACAAACCCTCCGAGGATATGATCAAGCTAGTGATCGACAGCGCTTGCGACCTTATCTTCAGAGACTTCCAATCTTTGCACTAACTCCAAGGTCCAAACTATTGGACCATCAAGCCTCCACCTGTCCAACCATTGTTCTTTCGTCAATCATGGATTTTTGTTCTCTTGCGCCATGAATTCGTGGATCTTTCTATCCAACCAATCCTCAATTTCCTTCTTAGTTGGATTTCAGTGATGCGACATCACACATCTCTTTTTGTAGATCCCAGTCCCAACAATGGAAACATTTGTTGGCTTAGGGGGTCCTGACCCAAGTTCAACGTTAAGTTTTCCAAAAAAATCCCTACACTACTGGCCCTTTTGGCATAAATCCGTGGAGTGCAGACTGAAGTCTCACCCAAAGCAGTATGGGGGGATGTTGGAACCAAGTTTCCACACTCAGAGATGGTTATGTTGTTTTTTTATGCCCTAACTCTACCTTCGTGCAGATAGATAAGAAATTTAGGGCTTATCGATATAATTCTCTTAATTTCCATTAAACCTTCGTGTAGGTCTACGAGTGCCTTTCGCAGGCTCTAAATAGGCGAACCAGTAACTTACGTGCCTCTAGAATCACCCTTAAGTCTGTTATTACCCATATCAACTTAAGTGTCTAATATCTTTAGCATGCATTAAGATATTATTCGCATAAACAGATATTATTACTTATGTTCGTATAACAATGTAAACCTTGATGAATCGTGCATCAACAAAGCATTAAATCATAAACCCATTATTCATCAT
The DNA here is from genome assembly GCA_031772625.1 of Pinus tabuliformis. Taxonomy (NCBI): domain Eukaryota; kingdom Viridiplantae; phylum Streptophyta; class Pinopsida; order Pinales; family Pinaceae; genus Pinus; species Pinus tabuliformis. The sequence goes on along the minus strand of CM062804.1, from coordinate 718,199,355 downwards.
AACATAAGTGTATTCATTCATAACAGAAGTAAATAGATCAAACATAGATATTTCTAGAATAGTCTCTTTATTGATACTTTAGATTTGCTTACATACTCAAACTACGCTGCGCACTCAGCTATAGGGGTCCACACACTCAGTTGCAGACTCTACTCTAGGCCTCTGTGCACATAGCTGCAGAGCCTCTCTTCTACTCTAAGAGTCTTCACTCGTCACTTCTGGTAAACCATTACATTCATTCTTCGTTACACAAAACCTTTCCTTAGACTCTCTAAAACTCTCCTTTTTATACAATCCCATGGTCCACAGACCATGGGTAGGTCTATACAAGCCGACAAAACTTACATAAAAGAAGGGAAATCCCTTTATGACACTTTACATCTTCACACTCCGCAACCACAACTCGTGGAGACTTTACATTTTATATACAAAAACTTAGGCTTTTAGACCCAAAACTTGGGGTTTTGCCCCAAAATGGACCTTAGGGAAACCTGTCCCAACACCACCATATTATTCACTTCCCCTTCCCTTCATGTCATGGAATTAGGGAAAAAAGTGGGGATCTCCTCTACCTCGTCATGTCTTTGCCAATTGTTTAGTGGTGGGATTTCAACTATGCTAGCCAACACCAATCACAAATCTCCCTCATATCATGGATGCATTTGTCTCACTCTTTATTCCAAAAAATTATAAAATTATTTTGTAATCACATACCTTATTTATCATTACAAAATATTTGGCTAATACAAGGAATGTTACAAAACCCACCCGCTTAAATGAACACCCTCCTGAGTGTTTTCTGTAACTAGAAAGCAAAGGACAAAAACTAAGATATATATAACAACTCTTACATCCACTTATTCATCAAAGGAAAATAGGCATAGTACCCTCATTTGTTCTTCCATCTCCCAAGTGCCTTCATTGGATCTAAAGTGATTTCGTTGCACCTTGACCTACTCTATTACTTGATTCTGGAGCGTGGTATACCTCTAGTCTAGGATGCATATTGGTTTTATTTTGAACTCTCCCTTGGGTTCCACTTGTATCATAGACCAATCAATAATATGATTAGCATCATGTACATACTTATTAATTAAATTGTTAGGTCCCTATAATACTAGTGATGCCCCCATTAATATTGTAGTTGTATCCCTTATTAATATTGTTGTGCCCCTATTGTCCCCATATTGTTATTACTGTGCCCCACAGAATCCCTCTATTGTTATTTTTGTGCCTTTATATTATTATTGTTAGGTCGGCTAGGTTATATTGTGACCCCTTAGACTCCTATATATAGAAAGGAGGTTTTGTCATTTGAATCATCCAAGAATTGTTCATTTGTGTAATGTAAAGGAGGTTGCCCCCTCGAAGAGGCTAAATTCTGAGGTGTTTGAATATATTTTCTATCTTTTTGTGAGCTGGTTTCATAACATTTGGTATCAGAGATTTGGATTCTAGGGTTTTGCTGCTCCAAATAGGTCATTGTGGCATTTTTACTATAACGTTTTTTTTTTTTTTTTTTCTGTGACATTTCAGAAGCGAAAAAAAAAACCATTTGAGACGAAATCACACTAAACTTCGGATCTGAATTTCAAAGCTTTTAGCACTATATTTGTGGAGATATGATATGAGGAAGTTGGTATTTTTGTAGACTCCTGAATTACATTCCAAACAGGTGACGTGGGGAAAGTCAACATAACTTTCTCTTTGAGCATCGGATTGAAATTTTGTAAGAAGTTACAAAAAGAGGACAGACTGTATATTCTTGTATATATTTTTCAAAGCCAAAGGTCGAAACAGTGACACGTGGCACTTCATACAAGTTTGCTCTTCTGGAAAGGTCTATAATCAGGTCATCTTGGGAGATTGTGCATAACTCTTCCTTGGAGAATCCAATTTGGATTAGACTGGTGGCATTGGAAAGAGGACACTGAGGGCTACTACAAGTCATGATTTCAGAACTGGATGATCTGAAATTACAGAGGTAAATCAGATTCAATATCAAGCTCCTATAAAGTGAAAAACGGTGTGTAGTTTTTATTTTTAATTTTTGCATAACCTTGGTTTGAAAAATTAGTTTGAAGGAATTCAAAGGGCATAATAAAGCATTATTATTGGTAATTGATGCCCAGAGGAAAGAAAATGCAAACACCTAGTAAGCAACCTGAAAGCTCTAGCATGACTCATAAAGAAGTGGAAGAAATGCAACATGATATATCAAAATTAAGAGACCAAGTGCAACAAGTGTCATTTGCACAAAAAGTAACAGAATATAAGATGGATGGTTTAAAGAAAGATATAGAAGCTAAGATGGATGGTTTATAGAAAGGTGTAGAAGATAAGATGGATTTTTTTAAGGAAAGGCGTAGAATCTAAGATGGATGGCATGGAAGCTAAGATGAATGGCATCGACGCTAAGATGAATGGCATGGACACTAAAATGGATGGCATGGATGATAAGATGGAAGAATTTAAGATAAATTTGAATAAGTTGCTACACGAAATGGTCACTAATGGTGAAAGGGTAGTAAAGGAAACTCATGATGAGAACAAAAGAAATGTTAATCATGATTCCATAGACTCTAATGTTGGATCGAAGACCCACCATATTCTAAAAATCGATATGAGCAAGTTTGATGGCAAGGATCTCGCAACATGGATATTACAGATGGAGCAATTTTTCGATCTCAATAATGTGAAAAACACACAAAAGGCATGTATTGAAACTTTATATTTGGAACCAAATCAGTTTGTATGGTATCAATGGCTTTGCTCCCGTAAACAGATTATCACTTGGGTAATTTTTACGGAATCATTGACAGAACATTATGAGGATACAAAAAGCAACACTTTTTTTAGCCAATTGATAAGTCTCAAACAAAAGGGTTCAATAATGGAGCACATTGAGGAGTTCCAAATTGAACATAAGGGTAAAAAATATTCCAAAGGAACATAGGATTGATGTGTTCATAGGGACTTTAAAGGATAATATCCAACATGGTGTTCACCTTTGGGAACCTGATTCATTAGATAAGGCATTCAGGTTAGCAAAAAAAATGGAAAGCAAAATTATGGCAAACAGGAAGCATACCACTCACAACTATAAAGATGGAAGTGTTGTTGCCCCTAACCTTCCACAACCTATAAGGTTGACACCACAACAATTGGAAGAAAAAAGAGCAAAAGGGTTTTGTTATAGTTGTGATAACAAATACACTAAAGGTCATAAGTGTGCCGAGAAGAAATTATTCTACATAGATTGTGAAGAGGAAGAAGAAAAGGAGCAAGAAAGGTCAAAAGAAGAGGATATACTCCAGGAACAAAGCCTAGATAAAGAAGAAATGAATCTGACCATACCTTGTAATGCATTGGCTAGAATTACCACTCCTCAAACCATCAATATAGAAGGACAAATCAAGAAGAAAAAGGTAATAGTGTTGATTGATTCAGGAAGTACCCACAATTTTATTCATTGTAAGATAGCAAAAGAATTGAATTACTTCCTATATCTAGCACCAGTGTCAAGTGATGGTTGCAAATGGAGGAACAATAAATTGCTCTGGAAAGTGCCATAATATCAAGCTATCCATGGGAGAATATTTATTGAAAAGCCCAATGCTTTCCATTCCAATGGGAGGTGTTGATGTTGTACTAGGAGTCCAATGGCTACAATCCTTGGGTACAATAGCTCTTAACTTTCAAGAAATTTTCATGAAATTTTATGCGGAAGGAAAGGAAGTTGAATTAAGGGGTATTGCAGGGAAACCGGGAAAGATAATAAGCTCTAACGGTATGACAAAGCTTCTAAAAAAGGAACAACGAGGTGTAATTGCACAATTATGTTCACTAGATGTTTCCACATCAAAATCATCTATTTCTCCAGATCTCCAAAAAGTCTTAGACAATCATTCCAAAGTATTTGAGACTCCCAAAGGTCTCCCACCTAGTCATGATCATGATCATGCTATTCATTTGATTCCAGGAAGTGTTCCTCCAAACATCAGGCTGTACAGATATCCCTATGCCCAAAAGAGTGAAATTGAACGTATGGTTGTAGAAATGCTTGAGGCTGGTATAATTCAACCTAGCCAAAGCTCTTTCTCTACTCTAGTAGTATTGGTGCACAAGAAGGATGGATCATGGTGCATGTGTTCGGATATAGGGAGCTCAACAAGCTCACTATTAAAGATATGTTTCCCATTCTTGTCATTGGTGAATTATTGGATGAATTGCATGGATCAATTTACTTCACCAGGTTAGATCTTCGTTCAGGATATCATCAAATCAGAATGAAGACTCAAGACATTCCGAAAACAACATTTATAACTCATGAGGTTCACTATGAGTTTTTGGTCATACCTTTTGGCCTTACCAATGCACCTTCCACATTTCAAGGTTTGATGAATTCCATTTTCAAACCCTTCCTTAGAAAATTTGTGTTAGTATTTTTTGATGATATGCTAATCGACAACAAGTCTTGGAAGGATCATGTTGAACACGTTGACATGGTGCTACAACTATTGGAGGAGAAACAATTATATGCAAAAAGATCCAAATGTTTCTTTGCAGTACAAGAGGTGGAATATCTGGGTCATATTGTATCTCATGAAGGAGTTAAGGTAGACCCTAGCAAAATTAAAGCCATTAAGGAATGGGAAATCCCCACATCCATAAATCATTTGCGAGGATTTCTCAAGTTGATAGGGTATTATCGCAAGTTTTTTAAGAATTATGGGAAAATAGCAGCACCTCTAACAACATTGTTGAAGAAAGATGCATTTTCATCGACTCCAGAAGCAACAAAGGCCTTCAAATATCTTAAAGAGGCAATGTGCCAAGCACCGGTCTTAGCTACACCAGACTTCACAAAAACCTTTATTGTGGAATGTGATGCTTTTGGAAATGGAATTGGTGTTGTTTTAATGCATGATGAAAGACCCGTTGCTTTCAAAAGTCGTCCAATCAAGGGAAAGTATTTACACGAAGCTATTTATGAGAAGGAAATGTTGGCAATACTACATGAACTTAAGAAATGGCGACCCTACCTAATGGTCAAATGGTTGCCTCAATGGGTCAAATGGTTGCCTCTGGCTGACTGGTGGTATAACACTTCCTTCCATACTACAACAAAAATGACCCCATTTATGGCACTTTATGGATATCAGCCACCATCCATCACATCATATTTAAGAGAAAATTCTAAGGTTCAAGCAGTGGAACATCACATCGAGCATCAACAATAGGTTCTCCAACTCTTAAAGGATAACCTCGTGTTGGCCCAGAATAGAATGAAACAACAGGCAGATCAACATTGCAGTGAAAGAAGTTTTGATGTAGGTGATTGGATATTCCTACAGCTACAACCATATAAAAAAATGTCCCTCAAGCAAGATAAGAAGGATAACAAATTGTCACCAAAGTATTATGGTCCATACAAGGTGTTGCAAAATATTGGTACTATGGCATACAAATTGGAGCTTCCTGCAGCTTCTCGAGTGCACCCAGTTTTCCATGTTTCATGTTTAAAGAAGGTTATAGGCTACAAGCTCCCAGTTCAAATAATATTGCCAGAACTTGACGAGGAAGGAAAAATTATATTGAAACCAGAAGTAGTCATAGAAACAACAACTCGACAACTACGAAATCGATCCATTTCAGAGTATCTCATCATGTGGAAGAACTTATCCGCTGAATATTCCACATGGGAGGATGAGAATTTTATACAAAAGCATCCATAGCTACTCAAGCGTTGAGGACAACACTTTTCTGAAGGAGAGGGGCATGTTAGGTCCCTATAATACTAGTGATGCCCCCATTAATATTGTAGTTGTATCCCTTATTAATATTGTTGTGCCCCTATTGTCCCCATATTGTTATCACTGTGCCTCATATAATCCCTCTATTGCTATTTTTATGCCTTTATATTATTATTGTTAGGTCGCCTTGGTTATATTGTGACCCCTTAGACTCCTATATATAGAAATGAGGTTTTGTCATTTGAATCATCCAATAATTGTTCATTTGTGTAATGTAAAGGAGGTTGCCCCTGTTAGAGCCTAGATTTGTCTTAGGCTGAAAAGACAAGGTTCTAGGTCCACATCAAACCACGCTCAGCCTCGTAGCTAGCCCTACGAGGATAGGAGAGAGCTCTCTCCGGGTCAATCTCAGAAAAAGGTAATCGATGAGGCTCGAGATGAATAAATTTGCAATTGATCTTAGGCTAGGTATGAAGTACAAGGAGTTTGAGGTTGATTTTTTGAGGTTTTTGTTGAATTAAAGGGAAAGGCAATTTTGGGTGCGGGGATGAGACACAGTTTCTGCAGAGGTCTACTTGGGGAAAGGTAGGTGATCGTCTTGATGCTTTTAAAGAGAATGAATGGCTAGATCTGACTGGTGAGAAGCTAAGGAGAGCAAGAATATTTCAAGGATTCTCCTTAAATAGATGAAAATATGGAAAATCAAACAAATTCAAAGGCAGAGCATAACAATCTATGGATTCTACCTTAACACTTCATTTGTTCAATTGCAAAAGATGAGAGAAGGAATATGATACACATAAAAACTTACAAATACTGAAAGAAGCACACCGTCAACACATAAAGCCACATGGATCCCAAACAGTGCTGCAAAACCCTGGTCTTTCCTTTGCCAAAAATGCAGAAGTGAATGTACAATAGAGTGTCAAGCCTTTCCCAAGAGTCCAACCATGAAAATGACTTAGAAATTACATAATATAGGCAATACAACCTCTTCCCTTGCCTCTAGGGGTCGAGCTCATCATTCTAGGAGCTGTTTCAACCAATTCTAAACAAAGCACTAAAATCTAGGCAGTCAAAACAACTTGCCTCTATAAGGTAGGAAATTGATTCATTCATTACATTTTCACTCTTTGGTGAATGAATCTTCTAGAACAAGTAACTAGGTGCCAAAATTACATCATGTTCACTCAATTACATCAAGATAAGTCAAAAATTACATCACAAAGCAAAACTAGTCAAACTGGTCGAATTTCTGAGCTGAAAGATGAAAAATTGGGCAAAAAACCTAAATGCGCCGCGCTACTTTGCTGATGATTTTGAGGCACTTCTGGAAGTCTAAATTGAGCTCAAGTTGGCTTGTTGGAAATCCCTGCCTGTCTATTTCTAACCCAGGTAGAATTTTCCAATTTGGTGTCCATTTGCCCCTCCAAAAGTGCATTCTCCCAAGACTACTTCCTGTGTGTCAAAATAGGGGCAGTGAGGTCATTTTTTGCATGTTTTTTGACCTTTTGGGGACCCATAACTCACCCAAATTTCTTGTCCAAGTATCAAAATTCATGAATTTTCATGAAAAATCCAAAACTACAAGCCATTTTTGATTTTGAGCTCCCAATCCTAAGCACCGCGCAAGGTGCGCGGCGCATATAGAGAAAAAGCCTGTTTTTTAGTGCAAAAATTCCAAAATGTCAAAAATTTATCCAAATTTCTTGAAATTTGGACTGTAGGTTCCTCATCAAGTGCCATGCTCAGCCAAAGAAGCTTTTGCCAAGATTTGGAACTGATCTTGCCTTTTACGCCGTTCCAGTGTCCTCCTGATGCATGCAGTTTCAGTTGTAAAGTTACTGTCTGTTCGCCTTCATGGTGTTTCGAAGTCTGTTTTGCTTTCAATGAGATGAAGAATGAGAGTTTGGAACAATTGCCAAATGTGGGAGGGATTGTGGGAAATAGGGCAGTGTGGATAGTGGGGTCTTGTCAAGTGATGTTTGCCCTTTGGAATTTTGACAAATGTAAGAACAATGGACGATTACTTGGCTGTTTAGAAGATTTGAGGTTTTGGGAATTTTACAACTGACATGAATCATAGGGAATGCAATGACTTTAGGGATAGGGATAGTGGGATGTAGGAATGAGTAACTTGGGATATGAGGGAATGTTGGGATAGGGTATAGTATATGGACTAGGGTTTGGGTTTGGGACTTTGTAAAATAGGAATTGGGGGTATGGGATATGAAACTAATGAATATAATAGTGGGTGACTTTATGAAATAGGGAAATCAAGGAAAAAATGGAGCAAGTGAACGTGAGGTGGGAGTAGTAACTTGGCAGCCAAACAGTTAATACAAAACCCTAACACAGTTTTACTTGGTAGGGTTTGATTTTTCTATCCAACACCATAAGACAACCACCATCTAACAAGCACTAATCTTGGATGAAAAGCAATAATCAGAGGGTTAACCCACTTGAACAAGTGATGATCCACAGGTTTCGGGCGATTTGGAGAAAATTTGAGAAGTTTTTGATGGCTCGACGCATTGGGCAACTGGCGCGGTGCACATGGAAGGCGCAGCGCATATAGCCTCATTTCTCAGTGCAAAAATACACTGGTGCAGCGCATATGGAAGGCGCGACGCATATAGCCCTGTGCATAGTGACGTTTTACAGGAGACTTTTGGAGGCCTTCCCAGTGTCGAAATTGGGTGCAGGATAGCTAGTTGGAAAGGTATTTGAGTATAATTTCCAACCCAATTATAATTTTTCAATTTGGAGTTCATTTAGCCTATCAAAAATCAAATCTCCCAAGACTGGTCAAAATGTGCCAAATGAGGCTGCCCAAAGGTAGAGTGTTGTTACAGTCAACTTTTGAATGCCTTCCTCAACTCCAAATTGAGCTCATGATAGCTCATTGGAAGTATATTTGTGTATAGTTATAATTTTACTCATCAAGAAATTTATTTTGCCTACCAATCTAGGAGAAAAATTGATTTTCCCAAGGTCACTTCAGAGGTGTATTCAATTCTCCTAAGGCAACGGTATTTTTGAAATTTCTCAAAAACCATGACAACTGTGTAAAAAGTGAAGGATTTTTTTCTTCCTTGACCTGTTTTGGACAAAAACCTCTCTCATTTTTCAAAAATTCATCTTGTATTGCTCAGAAACATCATTTGAGTGAAACCTATCCCGATGTGTGGAACGAGGGAATTGTCGAAATGAAGCGAAATGAAGGGGATAAGGGGCTTCTAAATTCTTGAAAAAAAATTTGGAAGTAGGGAGGGATGTTAGGAAGCAGAGGAAAGTGGAATCTCAGAGATTGAGTGAGGGGAAGGGGTCCAAAAGGGAAAAACACAGGCCCAACCTAGAAAATTGCCAGGTTGTAGCAAGAAACTAGGGTTTGTGCGAAAATGAGGAATTTGGGGGATCTCAGTGATGGGAAGTGTTTAATAAGGTACATGAAGGATAGGGGAAGGTGTATGAACATCTTCATACAAGTTTTGCTAATGATTTGACCATTCAAGAGAAATTGCTTTCAAAACCCTAGGAGAGGGAAATGAACCTTGCCTAGGCGCAACTGAAGCATGAACAAGGTTTAAAATGACCCAATGGAACCTGACATGATGATGAAAACCCTCTGAATGATGATAGAATCAGCTGAATAGTGACATAGACTGACATTTGGGAAACTTTGAAAGGAGTGAAAGCAAACCCTAGACCTAATGCCTAGTGACCAAATTTTTCTTGAAAACTCATTGAAATGACAAAATTTGACCTTGACACCTTAAAATCACTTTGTAAGAGCATATTTGATCACTGGAGGAAGGTTGGAAATACTGACACTAACATTGGCTCCAATGGGGATGGTAGCTCCTTGGAGGTGCCAAGAACGACAGATCTTTGGGAGAGCAGACGGTGCCTTCATCCATTGGGCAATGGAGTCAAAACTCAAGCTAAAATGCATGACTGAAAACCGACACAAACTAACTTAACAACAAGACTGAAAAAAGACTCACAAATGACTCATGACTGACTTAACTAAAACAGGAACTTACAAAACTTATTGAAGGGCAACAGTCCATCAAGATTTCAAATCATGATACAACCACCTGCATACTAATGAAAAATGTACAATCATGTGTAATGAGCTTTCCAATGTAACCAATCCAGCAGATGGCTACATAATAAATTTCTGCTCTCACTTTTCTCGAGCAGGTGGAACGATGAACCTGTAGGAAACTCAAAATAACCACTGAAACCAAAGATTATGATAATGAACCAGGCAATATTTATCTTTTCTAATGCTTGCAGAAGAATGCCGAAGGGATCTTGAAAATCCTGAAGCACTGGCTTATCTTGATATCCAGTTGCAAAAATACAAGTACTCACTCCATTTTGATCTGAAAGAACAATTGATTTTCGAGGGATAGGAATGCACAGAGAGGTATGTGCTTCTTCCATTTGAGTGTTAGTTGTAGGTTCCTTGACCATGAGAAATCCTAGCATATTGTCTCTCTCAAGCTCATATTCCTCAACTTCATAGTCTAGGTTATTTGTAAACCAAAAACAATCTTCAAGATTATCAAACATGACAGCCTTATCATCTTTGTGAAAGAAAATATTATCTATTTGCTGATCTATAAAACTAATTACTAGACTGTCATCATTTTCAAAAGAGGAAGAAGTTTCACCAACACTTTCTTGACCATGTGTGCACTGCAAATCTTCTTTAGCTTGGGTTGTAACGTGACCTTTCAAGAGTTGATCTATCTCATCTTCAGACAAAGGAGATAATGGTTTTTGTTTTCTTTTGCTCAAACAGTAATTGCCTTCATATGACATGGCAATCAAATTATCATTTATCACTGAATTATTGAAAGAAGACTTATCACTTACTCGAACAAAGATCTCATTCTGTTTTTCATGAACTGACTGGATTACCTCCTCATGAAGGCTTTGTTCTAATGAACTAAGAACGATCTCAACGACAGATCTCTCCTTCATGGGATTCAACACAAGGTATTCTTGATCGTCACTATCTGAATCTAGATCTGAAATAGCTGTCTTGACTTTATCACCTTCTAAAATCGAAACTTGACTTTCTTGCATATCGTCTTCTTCTATGGACAGATCTGGAACAAAACCTTCACTTTCATTATTTTCCATTGTACCAAGATCTTGATCCTGCTGCAAAGTTTCCTCAACATCTTGATGGGAATCTGCTAGGTTCTCTTCATGTTGCTGAAATGGATTCTCGTACAGAGCCTCCATGATTTCTCCGTCCATCAATTCATTATCCCCATAAAAATTCTCAAGATTTTCAATAAAACTATGAACATGGCTACAACAGTTCTAAACTAAAATCAAGGATGGATAAGATTCTTTATACTTTTAAAAGAACATGGTATGAAAATCCTTTAAATAGTAAATAGAAGCAGATGGCAAACTTTCATACCAAGATCGGGCTTCACTTTCCAGAGTAGCCATAAACATCTTCATCAAACAGTCTTCAGGAAAGTCGATATTTAATTTATGCACATGAATGTGAAATTTCACCAGATGAAGAGCAGCGTCATTACCATCCACATTTATGAACATAGGCAAATTCTTTGACCAATCTACCTTGGGCATTTTATTTGGAAAACCTGGAATGTGATCTCGGTTCATGGGAGCTTATCTTCTTGCAACCCGATCCATCTTGAAAAGCTCAAAGCTACTAATCTTCCTGCAATGGAGTCACCATGAAGCATTGATCTCTGGATTTTTTAGTGAATGAAGTCGCCAGGTGAATGATTTTAGCCTTGCTGTGTTTGATCGTTGTCCACCATCAATAATCAGATCTGAACTTGATACATGTACTGGGGCAATTAACAAGTTAGATGTCACGTTTACAAGCTAGATCAGAGATTGACTGAAGTAGCGTTTATCTACTTGTGCTAATGCAAAGTAAAAGCGTTTCGAAGGCTACCTGGCTAATCTTCAGGCTCCGTCTATAGCTTATAAAACAAATGACATTAACAAACAAACCATTTTCTTCCCCAGTATGGTCGCCAATATGTTAGAGCCTAGATTTGTCTCAGGCTGACAAGACAAGGTTCTGGGTCCACATCAAACCACGCTCAGCCTCGTAGCTAGCCCTACGAGGACAGGAGAGGGCTCTCTCCAGGTCAATCTCGGCAAAAGGTAATCGATGAGGCTCGAGATGACTAAATTTTCAATTGATCTTAGGCTAGGTATGAAGTACAAGGAGTTTGAGGTTGATTTTTTGAGGTTTTTGTTGAATCAAATGGAAAGGCAATTTTGGGTGCGGGGATGAGACACAGTTTCTGCAGAGGTCTACTTGGGGCAAGGTAGGCGATCATCTTGATGCTTTTAAAGAGACTGAATGGCTAGATCTGACTGGTGAGAAGCTAAGGAGAGCAAGAAGCTTTCAAGGATTCTCCTTAAACAGATGAAAATATGGAAAATCAAACAAATTCAAAGGCAGAGCATAACAATCTATGGATTCTACCTTAATACTTCATTTGTTCAATTGCAGAAGATGAGAGAAGGAAGATGATGCACATAACAACTTAAAAATACAGAAAGAAGCACACCATCAACACATAAAGCCACATGGATCCCAAACAATGCTGCAAAACCCTGGTCTTTCCTTTGCCAAAAATGCAGAAGTGAATGTACAATAGAGTGTCAAGATTTTCCCAAGAGTCCAACCATGAAAATGACTTAGAAATTACATAATATAGGTAAGCCAACCTCTTCCTTTGCCTCTAGGGGTCGAGCTCATCATTCTAGGAGTTGTTTCAACCAATTCTAAACAAAGCACTAAAATCTAGGCAGTCAAAACAACTTGCCTCTATAAGGTAGGAAATTGATTCATTCATTAAATTTTCACTCTTTGGTGAATGAATCTTCTAGAACAAGTAAGTAGGTGCCAAAATTACATTATTTTCACTCAATTACATCAAGATAAGTCAAAAATTACATCACAAAGCAAAACTAGTCAAATTGGCCGAATTTCTGAGCTAAAAGATGAAAAATTGGGCAAAAAACGTATATGCGCCGCGCTACTTTGCTGTTGATTTTGAGGCAATTTCTAAAGTCTAAATTGAGCTCAAGTTGGATTTTTGGAAATCCCTACCTATCTACTTTCTAACCCAAATGGAATTTTCCAATTTGGTGTCCATTTGCCCCTCCAAAAGTGCATTCTCCCAAGACTGCTTCCTGTGTGTCAAAATCGGGGCAGTGAGGTCATTTTTTGCATGTTTTTTGACCTTTTGGGGACCCATAACTCACCCAAATTTCTTGTCCAAGTACCAAAATTCATGATTTTTCATGAAAAATCCAAAATTTCAAGCCATTTGTGATTTGGAGGTCCCAATCCTAAGCGTCGCGCAAGGTGCGCGGCGCATATAGATAAAAAACCTGTTTTTTAGTGCAAAAATTCCAAAATGTCAAAAATTTCTCCAAATTTCTTGAAATTTGGACTGTAGGTGCCTCATCAAGTTCCATGCTCAGCCAAAGAAGCTTCAGCCAAGATTCAGAGCTGATCTTGCCTTTTACACCGTTCCAGTGTCCTCCTGATGCATGCAGTTTCAGTTGTAAAGTTATTGTCTGTCTGCCTTCATGGTGTTTCAAAGTCTGTTTGGCATTCAATGAGATGAAGAATGAGAGTTTGGCGCAATTGCCAAATGTGGGAGGGACTGTGGGAAATAGGGTAGTGTGGACAGTGGGGACTTGTCAAGTGATGTTTTCCCTTTGGAATTTTGACAAATGTAGGAACAATGGACGATTACTTGGCTGTTTAGAAGATTTGAGGTTTTGGGAATTTTACAACTGACATGAATGATAGGGAATGCAATGACTTCAGGGATAGGGATAGTGGGACTTAGGAATGAGTAAATTGGGATATGAGGGAATGTTGGGATAGGGTATAGTATATGGACTAGGGTTTGGGTTTGGGACTTTGTAAAATAGGAATTGGGGGTATGGGATATGAAACTAATGAATATAAGAGTGGGTGACTTTATGAAATAGGGAAATCAAGGAAAAAATGGAGCAAGGGAATGTGAGGTGGGAGTAGTAACTTGGCAGCCAAACAGTTAATACAAAACCCTAACACCGTTTTCCTTAGTAGGGTTTGATTTTTCTATCCAACACCATAAGACAACCACCAGCTAACAAGCACTAATCTTGGATGAAAAGCAATAATTAAAGAGTTAACCCACTTGAACAAGTGATGATCCACAGGTTTTAGGCGATTTGGAGCAAATTTGTGAATTTTTTGATGACTCGACACATTGGGAAACTGGCGCGGCACACATGGAAGGCGCGGCGCATATAGCCTCATTTCTCAGTGCAAAAATACACTGGCACGACGCATATAGCCCTGTGCGTAGTGCCTTGTTACAGGAGAATTTGGGAGGCCTTCCCGGTGTCAAAATCAGGCACAGGATAGCACGTTGAAAAGGTATTTGAGTTTTCTTTCGAACCCAATTATAATTTTTCAATTTGGAGTTCATTTACCCTATCAAAAAGCAAATCTACCAAGACTGGTCAAAATGTGCCAAATGAGGTTGCCCAAAGGCAAAGTGCTATTACAGTCCACTTTTGAATGCCTTCCTCAACTCCAAATTGAGCTCATGATAGCTCATTGGAAAGATATTATTGTCTAGTTAACATTTCACTCATCAAGCGAGTCATTTGGCCAACCATGATAGGAAAGAAATTGATTTTCCCAAGATCACTTCAGAGGTGTATTCAGTTCTCCTGAGGCAATGGTAGTTTTGACATTTCTATAAAACCATGACACCTGTGTAAAAAGTGAAGGAGGTTTTTCTTCCTTGGCTTGTGGTGGACAAAAACCTCTCTCAAGTTTCAAAAATTCATCTTTTATTGCTCAGAAAAATTATTTGAGTGAAACCTATCCCGATGTGTGGAACGAGGGAATTGTCGAAATGAAGCGAAATTAAGGGGATAAGGGGCTTCTAAATTCTTGAGAAATTTTTTTGAAGGAGGGATGTTAGGAAGTAGGGGAAAGTGGAATCTTAGAGATTGAGTGAGGGGAAGGGGTCCAAAAGGGCAAAACACAGGCCCAACCTAGAAAATTGTCAGGTTGTAGCAAGAAACTAGGGTTTGTGCGAAAATGAGGAATTTGGGGGATCTCAGTGATGGGAAGTGTTTAATAGGGTACATGAAGGATAGGGGAAGGTGTATGAACATCTGGATACAAGTTTTTCTAATGATTTGACCATTCAAGAGAAATTGCCTTCAAAACCCTATGAGAGGGAAATGAACCTTGCCTAGGCGCAATCGAAGCATGAACAAGGTGTAAAATGACCCAATGGAACCTGACATGATGATGAAAACCCTTTGAATGATGATAGACTCAGATGAATAGTGACATAGACTGACATTTGGGCAACTTTGAAAGGAGTGAAAGAAAACCCTAGACCTAATGCCTAGTGACCAAACTATGCTTGAAAACTCATTGAAATGACAAATTTTGATCTTGACACCTTAAAATGACTTTGTAAGATCATATTTGATCACTGGAGGAAGGCTAGAAATACTGACACTAACAGCCCCCTCGAAGAGGCTAAATTCTAAGGCATTCAAATATCTTTTCTATCTTTTTGTGAGCTGGTTTCATAGCATAAATAAACCTAAAATTTTTATGTGGATTCATTGTGGGTGGCAAGCCCGTACTATTAGCCATTGACCCCACTCCTTTTAAGATCTAAAATGTTCCACTAAATTTGGGTTCCAACTTGGCACAATACCCCACTTTCAATTAGCTCTTCCTTGGTATGACACAAATATACACATTCTATCCCACTTGGAATTTTGTATGCATCCTCTATCAGTTTGCATAAGTCTTTTTCCTATCTTGTACTACCATTAATTTTCACTTGGTCTTGACCACTTCCAACTCCATTTCCTTCAACGTATCAATTCCAGGGACTATTTGGTTTACTGGGTCATCCTAGATGACAGCAGTGTTTCATTTCTAACCACATAGTGCCTCAAGGAGTCCTCATAAGTGACTCTTAATGTCCATTGTTGTATGAAAAATCCACCAATGGCAGGAAATATTCCCACTTCTTTGGTTGATGCATGGAATACATTCTCAGCATGTCCTCCAAAATTTTGTTCAATATTTCCATCCCGCCATCTATCTGAGGATGATCAGCGAAACTAAAATCTATTTGGGTTCCAAAACTAGCGAACAAATACTTCCAAAAATTAGAAGTGAATTTAACATTTTGATTTGATATAATCTTCTTAGGAACACCATGCAACCTGAATATTCACTTCATAAATATATGGGCTATATCAATAGCTTTGTGAGTGGACTTGAGAATTATGAAGTGAGCTTCCTTACTTAGATTTGCCACCACCATTGTAATGGTATCATGTTGTTTAGCTGTTTTTCGTAATCCCGCAATGAAGACCATGGACATGAATTCCCTTTTCCACTTAGGGATTGGGATTCACTGCAAAAATCTTGATGGGTGCCTACATTCCACTTTTACTTGTTGGAACTCTAGAAATTTAGCAATATATTCAACAACTTCCTTCTTCAATGTTGGCCAATAATACATTTTATTTATGGCTATTATCATAATTTGATAACCATGATGACCTATGTAAGGTATTTTATGGAATTAATCCATGATAAGTTTCCTCAGATCAACTACATCAAGCACATACTTTCTATTTTTGAACAGTAACATACCATCATCAGTGAACTAGTAGATTTTACTCATAGATCCCTCTAGTTCCTTCTGCCAAGATTTCTTTATAAACTAGTAGTGTTAATCATGACATAATTCCTCTTTAATTATTTCCTTGATGTCATCTACAAAAGTACTCAAGGTTTCCAAATGAGCCTCTTATAGACTCGTAGTGAAGGCCTAATGTGATAAATTTGGTGTTTTGGATGCCAAAATATAATTAAAGGCCATGCCAAAATTAATTACACGATGAAAATAAAGGATGTTTGAAAAGGACATATCATAGAGATATTTTCATCTATAAAAGTAAATAAGTTGATGTGAGATGTGTGTGCTCCCATGTAAATCAGAGAGCCATAGTTGTTGTTGACACACATAAGCATAGGAAACTTGAATAGAACGGAGAGAAAAGATGGAGTTGAGCATCAGAGAGAAGAGAAGTAGACCTGAGATAGAGTTGAATATTAAGTGTTGGTTGAAGGCTAAATGTGAAGACTAGTTGAGATTAGAGTTGTTGTGAGTTTGAAAACTATGGATTTGAAGTGTTGAGAATAAAAATTGCAAAAAATAAATTTAATAAAAGTATAGTTTAGTGAGGAAGAAGAAACAATGATGAGGAACCTTAATTGAATCGGGGAATCATAGAGGAGGTTGTTGTAGAACAAATATCAAAGAAGATATTTAGATCTGATATTTAACAATTGTGTTAGTGACATTTTAATTAAATAGTCTTAGATTAAATTTTGAAAAGGTATGAAGTAAGAGAATTAATAGGCTAAGCAATTAGGTTCTTGCAGATAAGAAGATTGGAGTCTGCTTTAGGTTGATACCTTTTAAAAAAACAAGGAGTTGGTGCTTCCAACAAGTGGGTGCTTGCAAAGAAAAGGAGGTTGGAGCCTCTTGTAGGTTGGTGCCTACATAATTTGATGTAATTTTGAGTTGGTTCTTGAATTTACATCATAATAAAGAAAAAATGTGGTTTCCCCCCATATGGGTTTCCACATAAACATCTTGTGTTTGAAATTTATGTGATTGGTACATTGTTGCATTGTTGGATGTGTTTATTTGATAAAATAATTGTTAAACAAATTAAAATATTTATTCGCACCCCATCCCTCTTCTTAGTATTTTCCTAGTTTCCAATAATTGGTATCGAAGCCAATTCCTTTAGCAACAATCTAACAATTGGAAGGTAGATCTGAAACATGGCTAATCAGGACGTAAATTTAACCAACAAAGCTCCTATATTCACTGGAACGAATTATGGATTTTGCAAGGTAAGAATTATAAATTACATAACTTCTCTTGATGTAGATGTTTGGAATGAAATATTGATTGGTTATAATAAGCTAGATGTATTGGTTTACGAAGATTATAAGCTATAATTTTCCTATAATGCTAAAGCAATGAATGAAATCCTGAATCTGTTTCCTAAATCTGAGTTTGTTGAAGTCATGTACTACGATATAGCCAAAGAGATATGGGTCAAGTCAAAGAATTGTTATGAAGGTTATAGTTAGGTGAATAAATCCAAAATCCTAGTCTATAGAATGAAATTTGAATCATTAAAGATGAATGAGGATAAGGACAGATGCAGGAAAAACCGCGTATACCCATAGTATGCATGTCCAATGCATATATCCTGATTTTCCCCATGAAATTCAACTCTCTGCCGAGTCAAATCTTCAATTCTTAATGGTTTAAGGCCACCCTTTATTAAATCTCTATGATATGATATATTAACTAAACACAGTCTACCCTTCATTCATCTCCATTCATCGGGACTCTATTCACCTCATAAACCTTCTATAACTTAAGCTCGCACATATATAACCAACCCACTCTTATTCCTTGTTTATTCGTAGACTTGAACATACAAACCTTCTATCGGTGCTATTTCTATTACGTACCTTTTATAATAAAAATCACATAAAACATGCACAGACTTACCTTTTCTATCTTTCCTCAACCTTTACACGTTCCTCGAGGCATACCGTATTGCAATCGCCATTGCAGGTTTCAAAGACATAAGAACTTGACATTGGGACTTCCCATTCTACAGGATGCAATAACTCTTCCATCATAATACGAATTTATATACTTGTTCCTTGACCATTGTTTTACTCATCAATCCAACGCTATTGCAATTCATGAATCTCACTAACATATAACTCTCCACCGCATCCTATATACGATTAACTACAATCAGACTTCAAATCAAATTAACTGCATCCATATCTTATCAGGTCCACTCACATCGCATATCAAATGTCCTCTCGACCCACTCAACGTTGCTCATCGCAATGTCACAATACTGCTCATCGCAGTTGCTAAGCACCAAGGTATATCTCCCATGGATATTTATGACACGAGATTCAACAGTGATCCTCCACCATTGATCCAATCACTTGATCCAATGATCTCGCATATCACAATCGAAATTCCCCTAAGGCTGATTCATTCGTTCACGTGATAGGTTGCGATGCAATATTAATAGCTCTGTTCCATGTGACTTGATCTCATCCATTGATCTATTAGACCCAACGACCCCTGTGCATTAAGGATTCACTCCTATATTCTTCCTTTTTACTTGGATGTACGCCATTCTTCAGTGTTCTTTGTGGGTTTCAGGTTTCTTCGATGGATCTCGTCCTTCCCCTGTTCCTTTACGCGACTCCCTCCTAAGCTTAATTTTGTGAGTTCTTTAATCACTGTCATTCTCGACTTTTACTTTGATCTTGCAATCGGTTCATGCTCCATTACGATCCTCTGTCTCATTCTTCTTCACTATGTATTCTGTCGAACTCTGCCTACATATATATATTATACAAAATCTCTAATACACATAATTTATCATTCAATATTGAATCACGCAATTACACACTTTGAATCGAATTCTCTGTATATAAACATATAAACAAATGATTATATATTGAGACTCTTTGTCCCTTTCTGGCCTGATTCTTCTATTAGTGGCCTCTATTTACAATCTGCCTATAGGCTTACAGTCACCCTGTAATTAGCTTCGTTATCTACCAAACCATCTAACCTAACTAACCTCTGATTATGCCTTTAAGGCTTACATTTATACAAAAGGATTCTAAAACCAATTCTTGTTTTAGATCCATAAACCTCTCAAAAAAATCCTAAAATCTCTTCCTCATCCCTAAGGATCCTCTCTAATCCTAAAAATCATGAACTAACTCCTAATCTGAGTTTTACAATTAATTCTCAAATCCCTCAATCTCTCAACTATCCTAAATCTCTCATATTCTCCTACACTTGGGAATATTTACAAATATGTCTCACAATATTAATAAAATCCTATTCTCATTAAAATCACTCAAAAGCCTAAATAATTACGTTCATGATCTCTAGATCATGTGTGTTCATAAGTTGATAGAAAACCTCCAAGGTCCCAAACTTTAGTTTGTAACTAACCAAATGCCTTGCACCTTTGTTGCTGTTGTATGTATGTTGTCTTTTGTTTCATATTCCTCTCCATGTCAATCAGGTTCAAATTCTAACTGATCATCCTTCCAGCTACTATCAATCTCCTCCATACGAACTGTTTCATCACCAACTTCCATAATTCTTCAATCTTTGTTTCCAGCATATCCTTGGACTGGTCCATACTCCTCCACTTACTTCTACCTTTTTATTTTTGTTTTAGGTTGTTACTAAAGTCCACTAACTCTTAAAAATGTTTTTATACTCTTTGAAGTTTTTGAATGCTACCACTTACTCTTACTTCTACACTTACTTTTTCTTTGCTTATTCTTGTTTGTTCTTCACTTATTTTGATTGCCTCCCTTTCATCCTTACCCTATTTCACAGTTATTCCTTTCTGCATTAATCCTGACATTCCAGAATTCTTTCCAGCAATCGAACATCTATGTTCCATAGATTAAATTCTTCCACATAATCTTCTTCTTTCATTTTTATTTGGCTTCTCATTTGTGCCAAATTTCCTCCAGCATCTGCAACTAAACTTGTAATCATAAAACAATTGTTAAAATAAAAATAATAAGGCTTTCACACCTTTTCTTCCTTTGGCAACAATTTAGTTTGTTGCTCTAGTTCTTCCTCTTCTGTCAGCACATCCATATGCTATTTTGAATTCTCAATACAATTCACGAGACTGTCATCTAATCTCTTCTCCACACCATATGTTTCAATGATGCCTTTTTTTCCTTGTCCACTATAGTGAAATTCTTCATTCTCATCCAGTTTTGACTTTACATCTGAACACTGACTTTTTGGTTTTCGAGCCTTTTCTCCAAAATACTTAACTCTTGCCATAAATTTTCCATCTCACCTGAAATTTCTCCTAAAAGCTCTATACAATCCTCACCATTTTCTTCTTTGTCACAAGTGTAGCTTCTTGTTGACACCAATTCTTCCTTCTTGATTAGAATAAAATTTTGATCCTCCATCTTTGTGATAGTTTTAGATGTCTATCCATCACTCTCCCTTTGGTCATTTAAGAAAATCAATTCCTTGTTGTTCTTTCCAATAGAAAATTTCTTATCATAAGTCACAATTGTCTCATCCTTACAGAAGATATTTCCCCGCTAAACATGGAAATTATGAACTCCTTCTGCTGTAATAACTCAACTTGATCTTCATTTGGAAGATAGTCATCATCATACTTTACTTGGAAACTTTCAGCTTCATTCAAGAAAGTTCCATAAAATGGTTTATCTTCTGCAATACCTTCATTCACGCACACCTTGTTAGTTGTAAGACCACAAGACCTCATAACCTCTTTTGATGATTCAATCACCAATTCCTCCTGCTATTCCAAGTTCTTTACATAACTTAGAAATACTTCGATGGTCTTCTCCTCAATCTCATCAAGTCCTTTACTTGATTGCTTGATATCCTTCTCTACTTCTTCTTTGAGATCAGAATTTAGATTTTGCCTATATTCTTCCTTCTTTATGTCAATATCAGCAAATTGTCATCCTTCACATGTTTCACCTGCAAACATACACAAATTTTCAGATTTAAAATCATGTGACTCTTTGGTCTCACTCGAAGTTTCAGTCTTCAAGTCTTCATCTTCACCCAGAACTTCACCCTGCTCTAGTTCACAAATAGACACTTCCATTTCCAACTCAGCTTCGTTGAGTTTTTCCATCAGCCGCTTGAATTGCCTCTGTTGTAGCCTTCTTTGCAACTTATGCCACTTCACTAGCTTCTTCTTTAAGATCCAACCTTGTCTCTGGCTTTCCTCTAGTATCATCATCAATACATTGAGGTGTTCATTCATCTCAGTAATCTCTTTGTCAATTTCCACTTGACTCATCCTCTTTCCATTTGTCTTGGCGTCCTCCTTCTTCATCTTTCTTCTGTTGTAGTCTTCCTCAGAACCTCCACTATGACTATCAGTAGTCATCTTCTATGAGTTCTTCACTCCCTTACTTAGTATGAGCTGCATTAAAGCCTTTGCAATAGCAAGTCCTCCCTACTGCCACTTACCTCACCAAGCTTTCCTTTGTACTTGGTCTTTTGTCAAGCACTTGGTTCTCTATCTCTGGAACCTCCTTTGAGCACTCTTCTCCGCTCCTTCTAGGATTTAACTCATCTGCACCTCTCAAGAACACAATTATCCTCTTGTATTTCAATCACCATGAAATACTTGGTTCTGACCACCTCTTCTTTACCAACTTCCTTCATTACTCAACAATTCTACCCACATCCTTTTGTGGAATTTCCTTTGTGATCCACAACAATACCTCTGTAGTAACAAGCATCCTTCTTGCTACAAATGCCTCACTAAGCTTCTCTCCTCTGACCTTAGTCTGTCAGCATTTCTCTGGTTCTTTCCTCTAGAACCATTTGAGAATTCCTCACTCTAGATTGCTGCAACTTTCTCACCTTCTTATGTTGCTACCTATGCATCATTATAAAAATAACACATTCTCCAATCTTCAAATCAGCTTAAAACAAAATATGTCATCTCACCTTCAAGATCTCTACGTGATCTTGTTTCACCATTTCCTATACTTCGAATGGATTGTCCTCTATCTCTTGCATTTGCAATTTTTCAATATTCTGCTATACCTTACCTCTGTATGCTTACAATTGGTCAAATTAGAATCTGATCTCCTTTGCCTGCTTACACATCACCATTCACCTGTATACGCACCTTCAAAATATAACTTTGTTATAAACTCTTTTCAAATAAATGTTCACACAAAATTTCTTTGTGTTGCCTTAATACCAAACGTTTCAATCGCAATTCTTCTCTGATACCACTTTGACGTAGGAAAACCCGCATGTACCCATAGTATGCATTTCCAATGCATATATCCTGATTTGCCCAGGAAATTAAACTCTTTGTGGAGTCAAATCTTCAATTATTAATGGTTTAAGGCCACCCTTTATTAAATATCTACGATATTATATATTAACTAAACACAATCTTCCCTTCATTCATCTCCATTCATCAGGACTCTATTCAACTCATAAGCCTTCTATACCTTAAGCTCGCACATATATAACCAACCCACTCTTATTATTTGTTTATTCACAGACTTAAACATACAAACCTTCTATCGGTGTTATTTCTACTACGTACCTTTTATAGTAGAAATCACATAAAACATGTGCAGACTTACCTTTTTCGTCTTTCCTCAGACTTCACAGATTTCTCGAGGCATACCTTATTGCAATCACCATCGTAGGTTTCAAAGAATTAAGAACTTCTCATTGGAACTTCCCGTTCTACGAGATGCGATAACTCTTCCATCATACTACGACTTTATATACTTGTTCCCCGACCATTGATTTACTCATCAATCCATCACTATCACAATTCACGAATCTCACTAACATATAACTCTCCACCACATCTGATATATGATTAACTACAACTGGACTTCAAATCAAATTAACTACATCCATACCTTATCGGGCCCGCTCACATCACATATCGCAAGTCCTCTCGGTCCACTCAACGTCGCTCATCACAATGTCGCAACACTGCTCATCGCAGTTGTTAAGGATTAATGTACATCTCCCATGGATATTTGCGATGTGAGATTCAAAAACGATCCTCCACCATTAATCCAATCACTCAATCCAACGGTCTCGCATATTGCAATCGCAATTCCCTTAAGGCCGATTCATTCGTTCACATGATAAGTTGCAATGCGATATTAATATATTTGTTCCATGTGACTTGATCTCATCCATTGATCTGTTAGATCCAACGGCCCCTGTGCATTAAGGCTTCACTCCTATTTTCTTCCTTTTTACTTGGATTTACGCAATTCTTCAGTGTTCTTTATGGGTTTTGGGTTTCTTCAATGGTTCCCATCCTTTCACTGTTCTGTTGCGTGACTCCCTCCTGAGCTTAATTCTGTGAGTTATTTAATCACTGTCATTCTTGGCTATTACTTTGATCCTACAATCGGTTCATGCTCCATTACAATCCTCTGTCTCATTCTTCTTCACTGTGTATTCTTCGAAACTCTGCCTACATACATATATTATACATAATCTCTAATACACACAGAATTTATCATTCCATATTGAATCACACACTCAGAATCGAATTCTCTGTATATAAACATGAAAACAAATGATTACATATTGAGACTCTCCATCCCTTTCTAGCTTGATTCTTCTAATTAGTGGCCTCCATTTACAATCTTTCTGTAGGCTTACAGTCACCCTCTAATTAGCTTAGTTATCTATCCAACCATCTAACCTATCTAACCTCTGATTATGCCTTTAAGGCTTACATTTATACAAAAGGAATCTAGAACCAATTCTTGTTTTAGATCCATAAACCTCTCAAAAAAATCCTACAATCTCTACCTCATCCCTAAGGATCCTCTCTAATCCTCAAAATCATGAGCTAACTCCTAATATGAGTTTTACAATTAATTCTCAAATCCCTCAATCTCTCAACTATCCTAAATCTCTCATATTCTCCTATATTCAGGAATATTTACAAATATGTCTCAAAATATTCAATTAAATCCTATTCTCATTAAAATAACTCAAAAGACTAAATAATTACATTAATTCACACTTAGGAAACCAACTTCCTTGGAAACAAAATACACCCTATGTCTACTAAAATACAATGATATTATTGGGCTAAATGCTCCTGCATCAAGGACATAGCCAAATTCTTTCTTCGGGTGGATGAAATAGTTAACACCATAAGAGGACTTGATAAACTCGTTGATTATTTCATTGTAGTTGAAAAGGTGTGAGATCTCTTCCTACCAAATTCAATACCAAAGTATCATCCATTGAGGAGATGCAAAATCTCAACACATTAACATTGGATCAATTGCATGGAACATTAACTGCCTATGAAATGAGAACCTCAAAAGGTAGATCTACATCAAAGGAAGCATCCTTCAATGTTGATAAGAAGAGAAAAGAAGATAAATAAGACTTAAACTACAGATATGATGAATAAGAATCCAAGTTTGTTAGAAGATTAAAGAGAGGATACAATAAATACAAAAGTAATTTTCCTTTAAAATGTTTCAGTAGTGGAAAAGTAGGTCACTATGCATCTAAATGTCCACATAAGAAAGAAAAGAATGAATATGACCATAAAGAGAAGGCTAAATATAGGAACGTGAATAAGGAAAATAACTTCAAGAAGAAGATTTTATGCCCCAAAGAAGACAACAATTCTTTAGAAGAATAAGGTGAACAATCCACTGATGATGAAAGAATGAATGGAATCATGCTCATGGCTATAGAAACCAACAATAAAAGGAAATATGTTTATGACTTATATGAATAAGAAGTTGCAATAGATGTGGAAGGAGAACTGGTCAGTGCCTTAAAATAAATACAACGGCTTGGGAAAAAGAATAAGAAGAAAAAATAACTAATGATTAAGTGTGGAAGAGAAGAGTAAAAATATGAAGATTCATCACTTCTTCTTCTGAAAGTTGATGTGGAGGAAGAAAAGAATATTGAAGATACTTTCTTACAATAGTTAGAAGAGAAGGGAAAGGAGATTAAAGATCAAGAGGGATAGATAGTCTCCCTTAGAAAGGAAGTAGAGAAAATCAAGGCTTAGATGAACCAAAATATAAAGTTTATTAAAGGACCTAACAAATTGGATGAAATTCTATGTGTTCAAGGACCCCTCTTATCAGGACTAGCTTGGGATATGAAGGAGAGACAAGCTCAAAGAAACTTGAAGACAAAGAACCAATCAGCTTCATTAAAGCACTAAAAGGATGTTTTGGCCATGGAATTAAATGAAACAATAACAAACAACAACACCAAATAAAATTAAATGAAAGTGTGAGAATTAAGGACGGCAATGGTCATTTCTAGCAAAAACAAAGAAGATAACATAATCACAAGGTAATAAGAGGCACTAATAAAAATAAGCATAGAAAAAGAGAGCAAACTTCCACAGTGAGTCGGAAAACCACAAATATCAACAGAGGAATCAACAAAAACCTTATCCCCATCAAAGAGAAATCCATCAAATAATTAGTAGATCGTACCATCAAAGGAAAATCCCCCTGACATGCCAAAATATTTTCTATGGTAACTATTATACTTGTATGCATTTTGGACATAAGGTTGAACCTGTGGAGCCTATCTTATAAATACAATATATGAATCATATTAGTCAAAAAGAAATATAGATAACAAAATTGTAAATCCATATTGGAATAAACTCAAAGACAACAATCCTTTTGGTCTTATTTGATTATATTGAATGTTATAATTGTTGGAAATAATACTGAGAGGGGGGGGGGGGGGGTGAATCAGTATTATCAGAACTATAAAACTTTTTCAATGCTCAGAAACATATACGCTACTTTAGTTAAGTGAACCCGCGTGTACACGCTACTGTGTCTAAAGAAACTTGCGTATATCCAGAAATCTTATGATTCAGTTAGCTTAGTCTTCAGTAAATACATCAGATCATTATTAAGCATATTAACAGTAACCAGGTGCAGAATAACAGAACAGAACATCATACAAGAGCCACACACATGAACACAAAGATATAAGGTGGAAACCCAATGTGGGTGAAAACCACCTGCTGCAAGTCATCTCAATCTTCTTCTTAATAAGAAAATCCTTTTACAATGTTTGTACTGGTGCAGTCTTATACCAGTACGGGAGCTACAACCCCCTTTGCTCTTGTACTAGCCGATCCATTTACTAGTACGCAGGCTGCTACCTGCTACAATGCTCCAAAGATCTCCCTTAGCTTTTGTACTAGCTTAGATACTAGTACGTAGGTGCTTGCCTACAATATTCTCACCTCCAGGTACCACGTTTCATCAATTTTCAGACTGGATACACTGAAGCACAACACATAACCTGAACGGCCACTTTTCATCCAATTCTCATATTGGACCCATAACCATTATCAAACTCTGAATCACTGAAACCCTGTTAACAACAGTCACCAGAACACAGAGCAGACACAGAACTCTGTAATAACCATCAGATCCATCTGCAACTTCAAATATCAAGCTTTACAATGTATACGCTACTTCGATGAATCAAACCCGCGTGTATACGCGCTTTTGCCAAAGACAACCTGCGTATAGATCTAAAAATAATTTCTCATAACTTGCAGCTGTACCAGACATCAGTCATACTCATAACACTTATAGAACAATACATGCGTCAGTATGTAGATCTAGAATAAGCATCATAAAGATAGTTCATTTCAAACCATTTGATCCCGATCTCTCCTTAGATCTAGTTCTCCATCAACCGGTGAGATATCTCCTTAGCTCAGATCAAGCAATGCATCATCAACCCATAACCCTGCATACTGGATCTAATGCTTCATCAAATATTCAAGACATTTTCAGATACACTTGCCTAATGATTTCCTTCTCCTTATATAGCCTTAGGCCTTGTTCAATACCAAGGGCCACAACCATAGAAATCCAATACCATCAACTTCAAAACTAGGGATCATCACGTCCGTCGAGACACCAAGGTCCAAAACCATAGGCACAACTTCCAAGGACTAACCGCCATGGACCAAAGGTACGTTTTCATATACACGCGCTTTTCCTGAATCCAACCTGCGTGTACACGCGACTTGGGCTTAATGAACCTGCGTGTATGAACTTTCTCTTCTTCTTATAGTCTGATCATCAATTCCTTGCTGCTGACCTTCTGTACTATGATTTCTCATCAGTGTGGTTTGCCATCAAGGACAACACTTGTCTCATAATGCCAACAATCTCCCCCTTTGGACTTGATGGTAAAGCTAACTTGTCACACTTAGAACTATCATCTGATTCCTTTGGGCTGTCCTCCATCAGTCGCATCTGATATCTCTTCTGAAGATTCATCCAGTTATACATAAGTGAGATATTCTTCTATGAGAGGGTTGCCATCAAGTACAACACATGCATCATAATGCCAACAATCTCCCCCTTTGGACTTGATGGCAACAACACCAAATCACTCTCCCCCTTTGACATCAAGGGCAAAGGGTGGACCAAGATGTTCTCTTCTTTTGCTGAACATTTTGTTGTCCATACTCCCCCTGAGTATCTGTTAAAATCTCTGAATGATCTCCCCCTTTGTATATGCCAAAGTGTACCAATCTGTCAATGCTCCCCCTGAGTACATGCCAAGTCTCTGTACTGCTGAAGTGTGCTGTTCATGCTCTTCTTGTCTGTAGGCAAGATCTGCAAAAGATGTTCTTCAAGAAGAACATGACTCTATACATCATAAAATACCTTCCTATCACCAAAGACTCATTCATCCATCTCTCAACTAAGTGAGGATATACAAAAATTGACTCATCCACCCAACCAAGTGGGGATACATCAAAAGTTTACATATGACAACCAATCATATTGCATCAATCATCCCAGGCATAGTGGAGAAACCAAAATAGGTCGTTACATGACCTTGACACCATGAAAGAGATACCATAAAAGAGATATATGACATAGAGACGAAATATCTAAAGTAAGACTTATGAATGTCACCAATAGCATCTGATAATCACCATTCAGATCAGCAACCAAGAGATCCTTCTGTTCTCCTTTCGCCTTTGTTCCACCTGAATCAACAACAAATGTGAACTAGAACCAAAGGCTTTAAGATAATGCCAACAATGCATCATTGGAAGATTATCTGCTCCCCCTGAACCTGTGCCAGATGATCTCTGTCAGACCCATATCAGACTTTCTGCAACCAACATCTGTCCCTGCTGATTTCCTTCAAAATTCCATATACGCGTCTGTATCCACATAAACAAGCGTATATACGCGGATAGGCCTTATGAAACTCGCGTACAACCATTTTCACATCAGCAACCTGTAAATGTCCTGCATCAAGGTATGTCTGAACATAGATGTCAACTTCTCCTTTTAAACATCATCATGAAATCATTCACATTACATGTGAAACCACCATAGCCATTACATCAACGTCAAGATCTTCATGATCCAAGTATCATTACTTTGGAACATCTGCATCAATCAACATATGTAAGTATCAACCTATCATCATATGAACTCATCACCATGTCTCCAACAAAGCAACTTTGAGTAGTCATCCATGTATCAGCACTATGTATCTTGAGCTCAAGCTCTTTTGACAAAACTTCTTGATATCATCAACAGCAACAATCCTTATCCACAAGAGTGCCTGCATCATAACTGTATGATCTTTATGCATATGACAACAGCAATATATAAGTGACTCATCATCAAATGAGGAAGATGTGTATTCAAGCTTTGTACTTCTCCTTGTCCTTATGAAGATCACCATGTAAGCACCATATATGCATCATCAAAGAATCAACCATAAATCTGATCTGAACATCTTCTATGTAACTTCAAGAATCATATGAGAGTTTATCATAGACAACTCACAACCACATCATAGCAAGATATATCATTTAGCCATATAAGAATCATCACCAAGGATTATAAACCATAATGCCAACAATGAATTACTAAAAGCATATGCTCCCCCTCAACCTGTGCCATCTGTTAGATCTGATTATGCATATATCAGCAGTAAGCATCAAGACATCATCATCATCATCAAGTTAGGATCAAAACACTTCTAGACATCTTACAAGTATCAAAACATTTTTCACACATCCTCAGCCGACTGTAACTATTAACCAATAGAGCAAATAATGGACTGAATCATATCAGATCCCTTTTCTGAGCCTGTTCCCACTGCTTTTCCTTAGACTGACATATACGCGACTTTTCAGTGTCTAAGTCGCGTATATATGCGACTTCCCTTTAAGGAACTTGCGTATGAGATTCAGGACACTGAAGGTTTACACTTTCAGCTCCCCTTGAGTCTGATATGTCTGTGCTGTGCTGTGTCTCAGTACATTGTGCTGACTGTACTTCCTTCTTCCTCCATATCTTCAAGTGTGATGAGGTTTTCTCCTTTTGATGTGATGTCCATCCTTTGTTCCTGCATTCCTTTGCTATATGTCCAAGCTTGTTACATGCATAACATCTAACATGTTTCATATTCCTCCTGTAGCAATCAGCAGCTTTGTGACCAAACATATTGCAAGAGAAACAATATCCATTAAAGTACCTTGATTGAGATGACTTGTCTGCATAATGGTCTTGAACTCTTCTTCTTTTACATCTAGCTGCAACATGTCCAAGATTATGACATACATAACATTCAACATTATTCATAGGAGGAGTAAAAGATTTTCTTTGAAGACTTTCTTTCCTTGGTTGACCTTTCATCTCCTTGTTGATCATTTTGGATTTCTCTTTAGAGTTCCTTGCCTCACTTTGTGAACTAGATTCACCTTCAACAGATTCATGAAAACCAAGACCAGTCTTGATAGCAGGAGACCTTTGACTACTAAGAATATCATCCAAGGCTTTAGTACTATCTTGAAATCTCAAAAGTTTATCCTTTTCTTCCAATTTACCTTTCAAGATATTTACCTCAACTTGAAGTTGTTCCTCCTTTTCTAGACATTGCTTCTTCATGTCTTCTCCATATTTCCTTCCTTCTTCCAACTGATGCCTTAGTTTGAGAATCTTCTTTTCTTGTTCTTCATTCAGATCCTGCTGCATTTGACGAACTCGGAAGGCACATTCTAGTTGAGATTTTAAGCTGGTGACTTCGTTTTCTTGTTTTGCAATAGCTTGGAGTAGATCTGTATTCTGCTTCTTTGATTCTTCAAGATCTCCTTTTAGTGAGGGGATTGTAGCTTCAAGATTTTCATAGTAGCTGGATCTATCTTTGAGTTTCTTGATGGTTGTGCTTCTTTCGTTGACTTCTTTTCTTAATGATGTCACTTCATGCTGCAATTTTTGACATTGGTCTTCCTTGTCCTTGAGTAGCTTTCTTACCTTGTTTCCTTCTTCTAGTTGGGTCTTTAGTTTGGTAACTTCTTCTTTGAAAGCACATTCCCTTTTGTTCAATAGATCTTGTTGATCTTTAACTTTGTCTGCAAGCCTTCTAAACACTGCCTCTATTTGACACTTTTCTTGCTCACCCATAAAAGCATGTTCAGTAGTTTCACTATCACTTCCATCACTTTCACAAGGAAATATAGTAGGAACATCAGAGGATAACACATTCATACCTGATAATGATTTTGAATCTGATTCTGAATCTGAAGAGCTTCTTATACCTAATCCCCAATCAACTCTCCCACTGTCATAGTCCTTCTGAGATGTCTTCTTCTTCTTATGAGCTTTCTTCTTAAGCTTCTTTCCCATTGTTCCACGGATCTCCTTCAAGCGATCAAGCTTCTACCAAAGGACCTGCTCTGATACCAATTGTTGGAAATAATACTGAGAGGGGCGGGGTGAATCAGTATTATCAGAACTATAAAACTTTTTCAATGCTCAGAAACATATACGCTACTTCAGTTAAGTGAACCCGCGTGTACACGCTACTGTGTCTAAAGAAACTTGCGTATATCCAGAAATCTTATGATTCAGTTAGCTTAGTCTTCAGTAAATACGTCAGATCATTATTAAGCATATTAACAGTAACCAGGTGCAGAATAATAGAACAGAACATCATACAAGAGCCACACACATGAACACAAAGATATAAGGTGGAAACCCAATGTGGGTGAAAACCACCTGCTGCAAGTCATCTCAATCTTCTTCTTAATAAGAAAATCCTTTTACAATGTTTGTATTGGTGCAGTCTTATACCAGTACGGGAGCTACAACCCCCTTTGCTCTTGTACTAGCCGATCCATTTACTAGTACGCAGGCTGCTACCTGCTACAATGCTCCAAAGATCTCCCTTAGCTTTTGTACTAGCTTAGATACTAGTACGTAGGTGCTTGCCTACAATATTCTCACCTCCAGGTACCACGTTTCATCAATTTTCAGACTGGATACACTGAAGCACAACACATAACCTGAACGGCCACTTTTCATCCAATTCTCATATTGGACCCATAACCATTATCAAACTCTGAATCACTGAAACCCTGTTAACAACAGTCACCAGAACACAGAGCAGACACAGAACTCTGTAATAACCATCAGATCCATCTGCAACTTCAAATATCAAGCTTTACAATGTATACGCTACTTCGATGAATCAAACCCGCGTGTATACGCGCTTTTGCCAAAGACAACCTGCGTACAGATCTAAAAATAATTTCTCATAACTTGCAGCTGTACCAGACATCAGTCATACTCATAACACTTATAGAACAATACATGCGTCAGTATGTAGATCTAGAATAAGCATCATAAATATAGTTCATTTCAAACCATTTGATCCCGATCTCTCCTTAGATCTAGTTCTCCATCAACCGGTGAGATCTCTCCTTAGCTCAGATCAAGCAATGCATCATCAACCCATAACCCTGCATACTGGATCTAATGCTTCATCAGATATTCAAGACATTTTCAGATACACTTGCCTAATGATTTCCTTCTCCTTATATAGCCTTAGGCCTTGTTCAATACCAAGGGCCACAACCATAGAAATCCAATACCATCAACTTCAAAACTAGGGATCATCACGTCCGTCGAGACACCAAGGTCCAAAACCATAGGCACAACTTCCAAGGACTAACCGCCATGGACCAAAGGTACGTTTTCATATACACGCGCTTTTCCTGAATCCAACCTGCGTGTACACGCGACTTGGGCTTAATGAACCTGCGTGTATGAACTTTCTCTTCTTCTTATAGTCTGATCATCAATTCCTTGCTGCTGACCTTCTATACTATGATTTCTCATCAGTGTGGTTTGCCATCAAGGACAACACTTGTCTCATAATGCCAACAATAATTGTCATAATTATGGACATAAAGTAGCTATGTGTAAAACGACCAAATTCAAATCATCTACTCAGATCAAGAAAACTCAAGAAGAACCCAATATATTAAAGAAGAAAAGGGAAGAAAAAAAATAAAGAATGTGGCATTATCTTATATGCCGAAGACCAAGAAAATCATTGGCATGTGGACATTGGATGCTCTAAACATATGATTGATGATAGGAGAAAATTTTTGGCATTGAGAAGATAAGGTAGGCAATGTTAGTTTTGGTAATGATTCTCCAGGAAATATCTTTGGAAAAGGCACAATTAACTTAGTTAATGGAAGAAGCAAGGCTCATAACGTTCTTTTTCTAGATGGACTCAAGAAAAACCTATTGAGTGTGAGTCAAATGTGTGACTAGGGATATGATGTTACCTTTCACTCAAAAATATGTGAAATAAAAACATCAAATGTGGGAAAGTAGTGGAAAAGGCTATAATAACACCAAGTAATGTGTATATACTAAATGAAGAAAATCATAAATGTTGTTTAGGAAAGCTTGATGGGAGTTGGTTATTTCATAGAAGGTTGGTACACTTGAACTTTGATCATATTGTGAAGCTCAACAAAAAGAAAGTAGTAAGGGACTTGCTAAAAATTTCAAATCCGAGCAACATCATTTGAAAATCATGCCAAACTGGTAAAACAAATTGAGTACCTTTCGGGACCAAGGAAAACTCATCAACTAGGCCTCTACATTTAGTTCGTAAATACTTATGTGGACCCTCAAGAACTAAGACCCCAAGTGGTGAATAATACTTTATGCTAATCAATGATGATTATACTAGGGTTACATGGGTTCCATTTTTAAGGGAGAAGTATGAAGCATTTGAAAATATCAAAATATTCAAAGGCCTGGCCGAAAACCAAATCGATTGTAAATGAAAATATCCAAGGTTAGATAGGGGTGGGGTGTTCATTTCAAATGAATTTGACTATCTTTGTGAAGAACACAGAATAAGAAGGCAATGTTCAATTGCAAACACCGCATAGCAAAATTATGTGGTAGAGAGGCAAAATAGATCAGTGCAACAAATGGCTAGGGCAATATTGGGTGAGAGAAATCTTCCAAATAGTTTGTGGGTTGAATTTGTTCATACAATAATTCATATTTTAAAGAAAGCACATATCGGGAAAAACAATGAAAAAAATCCCTACGAACAATGGTATGGAAGAACGACATCAATAAAGCAATTCAATGTCTTTGATAGTAAGTGTTACATCAAAATTAGTAATGTTAATCTTGGATTTTAGGAATCTGTGTTTAATCTTGGTAAGTTTGATATTAGAGTCGATGAAGGGATATTTTTAGGATATTCAACTAAAAGCAAAGGATATAGATGTTATAATAAATGATTATACAATATGGTTTATAGCATTGATGTGAAGGTGGATGAGGAGTTACCTTTCAAAAGAAAGCATCTAATTTATATGAATCCACTTGATTGAACCAATAGTGAATATGAGGATGAACCACATGAGGAATCAAGAGAAGAAGAGGGAGAGGTAGCATGCTTTCATCTAAAAAACCCATCATGGTATGTGCAAAAGCATCACCTTGCAAATAAAATTGTTGGTAATAAAGAAGCATGAGTTCAAACAAGAAAGTTTATAAGTACTTCTAGTCAAGCACACATTGCTATGTTGGTCATGATTGAGCCAAAATATTTTTCTCAATCAAACCAAGATACGCATTGGATAAAAGAAACAAATGAGGAACTATATTAGATTAGGAAATTAGACTTGGGCATTGGCAAAAAATGGCCCTTCAGAAAAAAATTAAATTAGAATGGAAAAATTATTCAAAATAACGGTAGATTAGGATGAAAAAGCTATGCTAAGGTTGAAGGAATAGATTTTGAAGAAAATTTTGTTTATGTAGCAAGATTAGATGCAATTATAATGTTTCTATCATGTTCTTGTCATAAAATTTCAAAGTTTATGAGATGGATGTAAAATCAACATTCTTGAATGGTGAGCTTGAAGAAGAGGTTTATATAGAACAATTTGAAGGATTTTAGATGTCAGAAAATCCTGAGGAGGTGTCTAGGTTGAAATAGGAATTATATGGACTAAAGCAAGCACCTAGGGTATGGTAATCAACGTCATAAAAACACCTACAACAACAAGGCTTCAAAAGAGAGACAATTTATAGTAATCTGTATATCAAATCTGAAAATGATAATCTTTTAGTTTTATTTATTCTGTTCATGAAATTAGTTTTGGTAGTGATGCAATTTTCTTAACCAAAAGTTTACAACTTAAATTCAAGTTAAATTCAAGATGGCTATGCCTGGGGAACTCTCATTCTTCCTTGGTTTACAAATTACACAAACAACAAAAAGCTTATTCCCAAGGCAAGTACCTCAAACAAATTTTAAAGAAGTTGGGATGGAAGTGTTTTCTCATGTTAGTACTTCTATGGTCACTGGATGTAAACTCAAAGATGATGATTCACTAGAAGTAAATTAAATAATTTTGAAATCAATGATTGGAAACCTCTTGTACCTAACAACCTCAAGGCCAAAAATTATGCAAGTTGTTGGTGTAGTTACAAGGTGTCAATAAAACCCTAAACAAAGTCATCTCTTAGCTTCCAAGAGGATTTTTAGGTATTTAAGAGCCATAATGTACCTCAGTCTATGGTATCCAAAGGATATAAACTTGTCTTTCACTGCATGATTAGATGTTGATTGGGTTGGAATTTTAGATTATATGAAAACCATAATTTGTAGTGATTTATTTCGAGGGATTTATTTGGTGGCTTGGTTGAGAAAAAAACAAACCTCTTGTTGGAAATAATACTGAGAGGGGGGGTGAATCAGTATTATCTAATTCTTTTAATAAATCTTCTTTATTTGTTCTTTGAATTATTTTTGCATGTCAGTACCATAAAATAATGAGCATGAACAAAAGAAAACAGATAGTCACACCAAAGAACACAAGATGTAAGGTGGAAACCCAATGTGGGTGAAAACCACCTGCTGCAATATGTCTCTATCTTCTTTCAAGTTAGAAACTCCTTTTACAATGGTTTTGTACTGGTACAGTCCTTTACCAGCACGCAGGCTGCAACCTGCAGAGAGCTACAACTCTCTCTCTCATTTTCCAGTCTCTCCTGGAAGGGAGCTACAACCCCCTACTTCTTTTCTTACAAGGACCACTTTTCATTAATTTTCAAACTGGATCCATAAGCATCAAATGATCATCAAGTATAAGAGAATCACCCAGTCAACTGTAGTAACCAGATCAACAATAATAGGACCAAACCCAGAACACAACAATGATAAACAAAGATTTTAAGAGAAGTAAGCACCCTGCTCAACTGCTCGCCTGCTTACGTAAGCACCCTGCTCAACTGCTTGCCTACTTACAGTACTCACCCTGCTTAACTGCTTGCCTGCTTACAGTACACACCCTGCTCAACTGCCCACCTGCTTACGTACGCACCCTGCTCAACTGCTAGCCTGCGTACCTCGCTCTGAGTCCATTGAACTGCCTGCGGACCTCCGCACCTGCAACCCCTCTGTGCTTGCGTACCGGCGCACCTGCAACCTTTCTGTGCCTGCGTACCGGCACACCTGAAACCCTTCTATGCCTGCGTAATGGCGCACCTGAAACCCTTATGTGCCTGCGTACCGACGCACCTGAAACCCTTCTATGCCTGCGTACCGGCGCACCTGAAACGCTTTGTTCCTGCGTATGTACGCACTTTTCTCTCACTGTACCTGCGTACCTTCGGGCATAGATGATTTCAAGACTTCAGAAATAACCCAGACAGTCAGATCTACAGATCTGAACATGCGCCGAAGAGATCTCGGTCCATCAGTAGATTCGCCTTATTTAGATCTAGACCAGATCTAGCCCTCATAAGATATTCAACCCAAAACATGCTCAAGCCAAATGATCTCCTTTTCTTTATATAGGAAAGCTCTTCCTTAAATCATGGATCAATACCACGAGCCGACACCATAATAACACAATACCGTCGACTAAATACCAAGAGTAAAACATAAGAAAACCCCACATGTGAATTTCCTTGCCTTGAAATGTGTGCACTGGGGGTACGCACCTCCTGAACGGGATAACTGCGGGTATGTACGCACTTTATGTAACACTGACCTGCGTGTACACACCTTATGTAAGGTGTACCTGCGTACCCCTTATTTTCTTCAATATTTGATAGCTGATCATCAATCTTTGCTGCTGACTTGAAGTACTGTGATCTATCATCTGAATGGGTTGCCATCAAGGACAACACTTTAGCCATAATGCCAACAATCTCCCCTTTGGACTTGATGGCAACCTCAAAACTTCAGCTTCATTCTCCCCTTTGACATCAAGGGCAAAGGGTTATGCTCCCCCTAAGAACATGCTCCCCTGAATATGAACCAGATCTGCAACGAAGAACCATAATCCACCATGAAAGAGATAGAGACATATTGCAGCTACTTTCAAGATCTCCTTCTGCACATCCTCCATAATGCCAACAATGCATTATATGCTCCCCCTGAACCTGTACCATCAATCAGAAGAGATTCAGCAATAAGATGATGCATCAACAACCCCCAGCTTTTGCCTGAGGTATTCAAAAGTGTCCCTGGGCAATGGTTTGGTGAGAATATCAGCAACTTGTTCCTTAGAAGGAACATACTCCAACTTGACCTTCTGTTCAAGCACTTGTTCCCAGAGAAAATGATACTTGATTGGTATGTGCTTGGTTTTTGAATGCATAACAGGATTCTTTGAGATGCTGATTGCACTTGTGTTATCACATAAGATGGGGATTGGTGGTGTACAAGTGATTTGAAAATCCTGCAAAGTCTGCATCATCCAAAGGAGTTGGGTGCAACAAGATGTAGTAGCAACATATTCCGCTTCAGCTGTAGACAAGGCAATCGAACTATGTTTCTTGCTGAACCAAGATACCAGTCTGGAACCCATAAAGAACGCACCACCACTTGTGCTTTTCCTGTCATCCACGCTTCCGGCCCAATCTGCATCTGTATAAGCATGAAGTGTAAGATCTGTATCTCTAGGATATCATAAGCCATAATTTTGAGTCCCTTGAAGATATTTGAAAATTCTCTTCACTGCCTGAAGATGAGTCTCCTTCGGATTTGCCTGAAATCTTCCAACTATTCCAACTGCATGCATGATGTCTGGTCGGGTACCTGTCAAATAAAGTAAACTTCCAATCATAGATCTGTAGGTTGGTTGATGTACTGCTGCAGATTCATCATTTGCACTGAGGCTACATCCTGTGACCATGGGTGTACATACTGGTTTTGCATCTTCCATACCATATTTCTTCAAAATCTGTTTGAGATACTTGGTTTGAGATAAAAAGATTCCTCCTTCTTTTTGTTGGATTTGCAAACCAAGGAAATATGTCAGTTCTCCTAGCAAGGACATTTCAAATTCTTTCTGCATGACCAAGGCAAAGTTTTGACTCATAGCTTCTTCATTGCTCCCAAAAATAATGTCATCTACATACACAACAAGTATTAGCAATTTGTCATTTTCAACTTTTATATAAAGATTGCTATCTGCCGATCCTTTTGAAAAGCCTTGTTGATGAAGATATTTGTCCAAACGATAGTACCAAGCCCTTGGAGCTTGTTTGAGACCATAGAGAGCCTTTTTCAATCTGCATACAAGATTTGGATCATTTCCAAGAATGAACCCATCTGGCTGTTCAATGTACACTTCTTCTTCCAAGTCTCCATTCAGAAAGGCTGATTTCACGTCCATTTGAAATACTTTGAAGTTTTGAAAACTTGAGAGAGCAAGGAACATTCGGATGGCCTCAAGTCTTGCAACAGGAGCAAAGGTTTCTTCAAAGTCTATTCCTTCTTACTGCGCATACCCTTTACAAACAAGTCTGGCTTTTTTTCTAATTACTTCTCCATTTTCATTCAATTTGTTTTTGAAGACCCATTTTGTCCCGATAACATTCTTATCTTTTGGTCTAGGAACCAGCTCCCAAGTGTTGTTCTTTTCGATCTGCTCAAGTTCTTCATCCATTGCTTTCACCCAACATTCATCTTTGCATGCCTCTTTCACATTTTGTGGTTCAGTAGAGGAGAGTAATGCCAAATAGCTTGAAGCTTCTGCAACTGTTCTTCTTGTTTGTACACCTGCTTCTTTCTGCCCCATAATCTGAGATTCTGGATGGTTCTTCTGAACATATCTGGATGGAGTCTTTTCTTCTATTCTTGTTTGCTCCTCTGGTTCTTCTTGAGGTTCTTCTTCTTCATCATTCTGTCGTTGGGGGTAGCCTTCATCTTCTTCGATGTCTTCATGATGTACTTGCCTAGGAATGTATCCCTTCTCATCAACCACTACATCAATGATGTCAACAATTCTGCCAAGTCTTTTATTGTAGCATTTGTATGCTTTGTTATGTGGAGAGTAACCAAGAAGAATGCCTTCATCTGCTCTAGGTTCAAGTTTGCCAAGCTGCTCATCAATATTCTTGATACAGCATTTGCTCCCAAAGATTTTGAAGTGCTTTACTGAAGGAGTCCTACCACTCCAGAGCTCATGAGGAGTTTGAGTGCTATTCACCCGGACATTTGTTTTGTTGAGAATAACAACTGCAGCATGTGCAGCTTCACCCCAGAAAGTTGCGGGAGTTCCTGACTCATCAAGCATAGCACGAGCCATTTGTTGGACTGTTCTGTTCATTCTTTCCACAACTCCATTTTGCTGAGGAGTTCTTGCTGTAGAGAATTCTCTTCTTATCCCATGTTCTTCACAGAAATCGAAAAATTCATTTGAAGTAAATTCCCCACCTCTGTCGGATCTGAGGCACTTAATTTTGTGACCTGATTCATTTTCAACCAAGGCTTTGAAGGATTTGAATTTTTCGAATGCTTCATCTTTGTGCTTCATAAGTCCTAACCAGACAAACCTGGAGAAATCGTCAATGAATAATATCAAGTATTCTTCTCCTCGAGGTGTTCTTTTCCTGAAAGGACCGCATGTATCTGTATGAACTAGCTCAAGAGGCATGCTAGCTGATCCTTCTTTCTCTGGAAAGTTAGTTCTGGTTTGTTTTCCAAACTGACATGATTTTCATATGGTGTTGTCAGGAATTTTGATGTCTGGAAGATCGCGAACTGCCTGATATTTGCATGCTTTCCTTATTTGTGAAAAGCTTAGATGTCCCAACCTCCGATGCCATAACCAGTGCTTATCATCCTTGCTCAGATAGCATTGTTGTTGTCCTTCTTCAAATATGTACAGATTATTTGGAGTTCTTTTGCCTTTGATCACTGTTTTACCTGTATCAAGATCACGAACAAGACATCCATTTGATCTGAATATAACCTCGGTTCTTTGATCACACATCTGGCTGACAGTTAGAAGATTATGCTTCAATCCATCAACATACAAAACATTTCCAGCCTTGACCTTTTCTTTTAACTGAGCAATGCCTTTTCCTTTTATAGTTGCAGGAGTATCATTTCCAAAAGAGACTTTCTTTCCCTTTTCTAGAGTAGAATAAGACTCAAGTTTTTCTTTATCACCTGTCATATGCTTCGAACATCCACTGTCAATGTACCATAGATTTTCCTGTCCCTCTGCATAAAATGCTATCCCACATCTTTCTGTTTGAGGTTCCTTTATTCTCCATGTTTTGGTGCTTGAGGCTTGTTCCTTTTTCTGCTGAAACCTGCTCCTGCATTCAGAGTCTTCATGACCAAAGTTATTGCAAATAGAACATTCAACTTCATTTTCAAGAACCGAAAAGTTGTTATAGGTCCTTTTTGTAATCCCCGTCATACTTCTTTGTTTTTGAGCTTCCCTAGTCATGATCGTTTTATATGCAACACATTGAGCTGCTTTGTGACCAAAGTTATGGCAAGAAAAGCATTGTCCATTGAAGAAACTTATGCGGTTATCAAATCTACCAGCCAATTGATTGTAATTTCTATTGTCATCTATTCTTGAACCAAATTGAGAAGATTTTACCTGTGGCTGGTTGTAGCTTTTGTTCACCCTTAAGATGGATTGCCCCTAATAGTTTCTATTTGTAATTCATCCCTGCTTTACCTGATGATCTTCATTGTGCTTTTGCTCATTTCTTCTTGCTGCAACAAGATAACTTTTTGAGGTGGATGCTTGAGAAGTTTCTCCATTATAGCCCAGACCTGTCTTGTTTAGTGGAGACCGCTGCACACTGATAATCTCATCCAAAGTTTCAGATCCTTTGACAAACTTGAGATTAATAGCTTTTGTTTTCTCAATCTCTTTTCTAAGACCAACAATTTCACCTTCTAATTTTTCAAGATGTTTTTCCTTTTCATCAATTTGAAATTGTAGAGTATCAATGATCATGTTCTTTTCTTCTATACATCTCTTGAGTCTAGTAATTTCATCATAAAGGTTATCCACATCTATAGCATCCATATAATCATCATCTTCAAATGCCATTAACAACTTATATTCATTACCTTGTTCATCTTCATCACTGTTTGATAGACCATCACTATCTTCATGAGTGTAGTAGCTTTTCTTATTTGCATTATGTTTCTTGTTCCATCTAGCAGGTTCCTTTCCTTTATCCTTATAAGGACATTTTGCAGCATAATGACCTACTCTTCCACAAGCAAAGCATTTAAAAGGTAACTTACCTCTGAACCTTCCAGAACCCCTTTGAAGATTTCTGACAAAATTTGATTCTTCTTCCTCTTCTTCTGGGACGTGGCTTGCTTCATAATAATCTCCTTTGCCTGATGCCTTGAAAGCAGCTTCTCTTCTGTCTGATGGACCTCCCTTTCTCATTTCCTAAGCAGTTAGAATTCCATGTAGCTGAGACATAGTAAGAATTCGTAGATTTTCCTTTTCTTCTATTGCAGATACTTTAGATTCAAACTTGGGGGACAATGATCTTAGAACCTTTTCAACCACAATAGCCTCTTTAATTTCTTCACCCAAATTTTTCATACAGTTAACAACCTCATCTACCCGAAGAAAATAGTTAGCCACACTTTCATCATTATACATTTTGAGAGTCTCATACTGAATTCTGAGAGTTTGAAGTCTAGCACGCTTTACCTATTCATCTCCTTCATAACTCGTGACAATTTTGTCCCATATCTCTTTTGCGGATTTATAGTGCATTACCTTCATGAATTCTGATTGAGATATACATCCCAATAGAGTACTGACTGCTTTCGCATTTCTTTCATACTTCTTTTTCTCGGCTGCATCTGTAGGAGTAGCTGAAGGAAAAGCGTAGCCTATTTCTACGATGTCCCAAACTTCTGTACCAAGAGATTGAAGATAGGCAGTAACTCTTACCTTCCAATAATTGAAGTTTGTCCCATCAAAAACTGGTGGCCTGATTGATGCTTCTCTCTCGTAGTTGCTCATGATGAACGATCTACCTTCAAGCGATCAAGCTTCTCTGAAGGACCTGCTCTGATACCAATTGTTGGAAATAATATTGAGAGGGGGGGTGAATCAGTATTATCTAATTCTTTTAATAAATCTTCTTTATTTGTTCTTTGAATTATTTTTGCATGTCAGTACCATAAAATAATGAGCATGAACAAAAGAAAATAGATAGTCACACCAAAGAACACAAGATGTAAGGTGGAAACCCAATGTGGGTGAAAACCACCTGCTGCAATATGTCTCTATCTTCTTTCAAGTTAGAAACTCCTTTTACAATGGTTTTGTACTGGTACAGTCCTTTACCAGCACGCAGGCTGCAACCTGCAGAGAGCTACAACTCTCTCTCTCATTTTCCAGTCTCTCCTGGAAGGGAGCTACAACCCCCTACTTCTTTTCTTACAAGGACCACTTTTCATTAATTTTCAAACTGGATCCATAAGCATCAAATGATCATCAAGTATAAGAGAATCACCCAGTCAACTGTAGTAACCAGATCAACAATTAGGACCAAACCCAGAACACAACAATGATAAACAAAGATTTTAAGAGAAGTAAGCACCCTGCTCAACTGCTCGCCTGCTTACGTAAGCACCCT
Organism: Pinus tabuliformis; assembly: GCA_031772625.1. Classification (NCBI taxonomy): domain Eukaryota; kingdom Viridiplantae; phylum Streptophyta; class Pinopsida; order Pinales; family Pinaceae; genus Pinus; species Pinus tabuliformis. Next base: position 718,156,578 of record CM062804.1, on the reverse strand, counting down.
GCTCAACTGCTTGCCTACTTACAGTACTCACCCTGCTTAACTGCTTGCCTGCTTACAGTACGCACCCTGCTCAACTGCCCGCCTGCTTACGTACGCACCCTGCTCAACTGCTAGCCTGCGTACCTCGCTCTAAGTCCATTGAACTGCCTGCGGACCTCCGCACCTGCAACCCCTCTGTGCCTGCGTACCGGCGCACCTGCAACCTTTCTGTGCCTACGTACCGACGCACCTGAAACCCTTCTGTGCCTGCGTACCGGCGCACCTGAAACCCTTCTGTGCCTGCGTATCGGCGCACCTGAAACCCTTCTGTGCCTGCGTACCGGCGCACCTGAAACGCTTCGTTCCTGCGTATGTACGCACTTTTCTCTCACTGTACCTGCGTACCTTCGGGCATAGATGATTTCAAGACTTCAGAAATAACCCAGATAGTCAGATCTACAGATCTGAACATGCGCCGAAGAGATCTCGGTCCATCAGTAGATTCGCCTTATTTAGATCTAGACCAGATCTAGCCCTCGTAAGATATTCAACCCAAAACATGCTCAAGCCAAATGATCTCCTTTGCTTTATATAGGAAAGCTCTTCCTTAAATCATGGATCAATACCACGAGCCGACACCATAATAACACAATACCGTCGGCTAAATACCAAGAGTAAAACATAAGAAAACCCCACATGTGAATTTCTTTGCCTTGAAATGTGTGCACTGGGGTACGCACCTCCTGAACGGGATAACTGCGGGTATGTACGCACTTTATGTAACACTGACCTGCGTGTACGCACCTTATGTAAGGTGTACCTGTGTACCCCTTATTTTCTTCAATATTTGATAGCTGATCATCAATCTCTGCTGCTGACTTGAAGTACTGTGATCTATCACCTGAATGGGTTGCCATCAAGGACAACACTTTAGCCATAATGCCAACACCTCTATCTCAATTCATATTGTTGAAGCTAAGTACATAACATATGCCAAAATTTACACTCAAATTTTTTGGATGAAGAAAACAATACAAGACATGAAGGTAACTTATGATGAAACCATTCCCAATATATGTGATAGGACAAATGCTTTCAATATATGCCAAAATATTGTTCTTCATTAAAAAAACAAGCATATCCCCACAACGTTCCATTTTCTTAGAGAATAGTTAGTTGATCAAATTGTGAGGTTGGAATACATATCCACAAAAGAAAAAATTGTTGATAACTTCACCAAGACTCTTCCTCAAGAGCTCTTTGAGTACTTGATTAAAAAGTTGGGAGTCATGTCTCACCCGTCTCTTCACTAGTTTTTTCCACCAAAAAAGTGGACAACTATCCAAATATGTCCAAGGATAGTTGTATGGTTAGAGAGAAGAAAAGAAACCAAGATCAGGGGGAGATTTAAGATCAGTAGGAGTAGTACAATTTTATGGGGAGAATAGCACAATCCAAGGATGGTGAAATGGAAAGTTTTCATGTCTCATAAATTCTCCTTTTTCTTCCTTGCATTGGTATCAATTGACTTAAGTTATAGCTACCATTAAGTTTTAGTAGTGGTAAAAGTCAGCAACCTATTATATCCGTTTAGGGGGGTTAGTTAAATCCATTTTCCATTGATGTCAAAGGGGGAGAATGATAATCCATTGGCACCTTAGAGCCAATAGGAGAATGAGAAGACATTGGCACTTCAAAAGAAAAGGGGGAGAGTGAGCAGAGAGTGGTAGTTTCTTCAGCCTAATAGGGGCAATCAAGCCCAAAATCCATGAATGACTAACAGTGTCAGGAAGTGTTGCTATCAATGCCAAAGGGGGGTATTTTTGAGTATGTGGGTGGTTGTTGTCACTGATGTCATGAATTATTATTATGTTGTTATTGATGTCTTGGTTGTTTCTATTAACAATGTTCCAAGCTCATGATGACTTGTTTTATTTCTAAGTAGCTTATCTTTGAATGAATTTTGTATGCATGTAACTTGTTCAACATCACATTAAAATTTATTGGTTGGATAACCCTCTCAAAGAGATTTCCAGTGGTATATGTCACTTATTCTAACTCTCCATGAATGAAGAGAAAACTTGAGTTTGAGATGATGGCCTTCAAGAGAGACATGGTCATGGTTTCATAGGACCCCAATATGACATGGTCTTAAGAGGAGAGGAAACAAAGAAATATGATATGTGGAACCCTGTGGCCATAACATGTGACATGTGGGTTTGGCATTTTTAGGTGGAAAAGTGGCCCTTTTCTAAGTAACACATGGCAGTGACATGGCATGATAAGTGGTAGATAATGAAATGGTAGGGGCACAACATAACAAGTTGCATATAATGATGTGGCAGTGACATGGACATGACATGGCCCATTGTCCATAATCCATTAGTGCATAGTGGTAGAGACATGCAATGGAACTAATTAGCCCCATTTGGTCCCATGTTGCATAAACCACTTAGGACATCAGACCCCCGCCCCTTCCTCGTTAAATTTCGGATAGGTGGGGGGGCCCGATGTGACTTCTTCGTCATCAATTTTGATGATATCACTGGGAAAGCCTTAAAATTGGTACATATATAACTACACATAGGACAAAAATCATACCCCATACCTTTTGTTAAAGTTTGAATTGTCAGGAAGGGGGCCAATGTGACTTTTTGTCATTAATTTAATCAGATTACTAGGTGCACTTTAGAAATTGGTGGAAATTTAAAATGGGTGAATTGCACATATCACTAGGCCAAGAACCTTGAACTTAATCCATTGCTTCTAGCCCTCAATCAAATGAATGAACGGATTAGAACTTAAGTGTCGATATTGGAAACTGGTGTTTCAGACATTAATTTTAGTTGAAGGCTAAGGGTGAAAATTTGGCATTTCAGATGCCAAAATATATTTAAAGGCCATGCCAACATTAGTTACAGGCCAAAAATAAAGGATTTCTGGAAAGGACATATCGTAGAGATATATGCATCTATAAAAGGAAAAAGGATGATGTGAGATCTGGGTGTTCCCATGCAAATTGAAGAGTCATAGATAATATAGACACACAAAAGAATAGGAAGCTCAAATAGAATGGATAAAAAAGAGGGACCTAAGAAATAGAGAGAAGAGAAGCAGATCTAATACAGAGCTAAAGATGAAGTGTTGGTTAAAGGATAAATGTGAATATTAGTTGATATTTGAAGTTGTTGTGAGTTTGAGAATTGCAGATATAAATTGTTGAGAATGAAAATTGCAAAAAAGGAATTTAATCAAAATGTAGATCAGTGAGGGAGAAGAAAAAATGATGAGGAACCTTAATTGAAGGAGGGTGTTGTAGAATAATGATTACATAAGATATTCATATATGATCTAAAATAATATTTATGTCTAAAAATGTACGAAAAAGGGATATAGTAGGTTTAGGAAGTAGGTTCTTGCAAATCAAGGGATTGGAGTCTCCTTCAAGTTGGTGCCTGTAAAGATCAGGAAGTGGTGCTTCTAACATGTGGGTGCTTGCAAAGAAAAGTGGGTTGGATCCTCCTATATGTTGGTGACTAGATACTTTGATGTAATTTGAATTTGGTGTTTGCATTTACATCATAATCAAAAAGAATTTGTGGTTTTTTCACATATGGGTTTCCACATAAACAAATTGTGTTCACAATTTATGTGATTGGTGCATTCTTTCATCGCTAGATATGCTTATTTTACTAAATAATTGTTAAAAGTTTTAAAATGTTGATTCGCTCTCCCCCTATTAGTATTTTCATAGTTTCCAATATGTTGGTCATGGTGACCCCCACCATCTCTCTGATATGCTTTCCTAGAAGTATTCCCCCATACTTTCTCATCATGCAAGTCAACAAAGCAGGATATGACCTTATCCTTCCAGGATGATTCCTCAACAAGTCTCTCTAGCTCAAGATATCATGGCCAACCTCTTTGCCTCAATGTCGATGTACCATCTCTCTCCTTGGCCTCAACATACCAAGTCACACCTCGTTGCGCACATCTCTGGAACACTGCTTCAGCATTAGTCTCCCATTTACACTCTAATATGTTTGTCGTCTTCTACAACTTCTCTTTCATGTCTATCAAAGAGAACATAGTAGCCACGTGACATGAGAGAACTAATCTACATCATTATTTCTTATATTTCTACATATAGCTCCAAAAAATTGTTTTTCACTATTGAAGATGGTTTCCATCCTCATTGCAGCATCTAGGTATCCTCTTTGATCTTATGAGGACCATACTACCTACACCATCCCAAATTTAGAAGCCTCTTTCTACTCCAAACCAACAACCTTATGCTTAATGTGGAAATTTATTGCCAAGTGCTATTCTCCATAGGTCCAACATGATATGGTCATCTTCTCTTTGGTTGCACCAGTTGGTTTGCCTTCTTTGGAATCCTTCCCCTTTTTTGGTCCTTCTTCCTCTTTCTCTTATAACCCTACACCTCCTCCTTATCCTTCCCATTTGTATGGTAATCAATATTTTTCTCTATTGCAGTGATAGATATGTTGCTTCAAGACTTATATTTTTTCTCATGGATGGAGATTGTTGATAAAGGCATGCATTTTTTCCTTATCATGCATATCCGTAAGTTCCAACATAAGGGTTGAGAATTATTTGATGTAGATCTACATCTTCTCGGTATGTTTCAACACCCTCATAAGACCCCTTCCCACCAACTCTTTACTCCTTAGTCCAAATTGTGCATACAAATCTTCCTTTATCTCTATCAAAGTCACAATCTTATCTATGATGCAACCAACTACTAAATATTCTACCCGAGCTCTCCACCAAAGATTTGTTGTTCCTGTGAGGTACATGGATGTTGCATTGACCTCCGTCTCTTAAAAACAACCCCTCATTTGTTCTAGTATTTTTTCCAAATCCCAATAGAAATTCCCAAGAAAGTACCTTAGCATTTACAGTCCCATCATAATTTTTTGGTTCTTTCAGCTTCACCTTCATAGATGAACTAGTTTAACTCTTCCCTATGGCCTTCTTCATTACTACTATAGTTTTTTCTTCATCCCTTGTGAGTTCCTCAAGTGACTTCACTTGATCCTCCAAGTCCATCGCTCTTTGGCCTAAACATACCAAGGAACACCTCCTTGCTCACATCTTTGAAACATTATTGTCACTTCAGTCTCCCATTTCTACTCTAATATATTTGTCCTCTTCTCTAAATTCTCTATCATGTCTATCAAAGTGAACATAATATCCATATGTCATGAGAGAACATAATCTACATCATTTTTTCTGAGCTCTATGTTGAGTGGTTCAATTGTCTGTTAAATCACTGTCATTTAATTTATCAACTCGGGTTTCGTAAGACTTAGAAGCAAACCAAAATATATGGGACCTCATATGCAACTATAATAAAATTTAGAAGATAAGTTATGGAAACTGAAGGGAATGCAATTATAAACTAGTTAGAAGTGTATATTACAAATATAAAATTTAACTAAGTAATTTCTAATTCATTATGTAATAAGCAGGAGAAGTGGCTCCTAACTTAGGAGAACCATATTTGTCCTTCTTCTAGAATAATACTTCATGAACAGAAATAAAAAACCACTAATGGACATTAGCTTAAGATGCATAAATAAATAATAGAAGAGACTCCTAACTAAGGAGGTCCTTGTTGTTCTTGATTACAAATTCATTCATCATTAATGTCATTGTTGGAAAACTAGAAATTCATAAAATCACTTTAAACTAGAAAAAGAGAATGAATTTCAATTATTACTCATATCAAATGGAAGAGATCCTAACTTAGACCCTTGTTTGTCCTCTCATATGCTAATAAGATTTTAAATTAAAATTCCTTCATTAATAATGAAAAATTTGCAAACATCTAAGTAATTAAATGAAAATAAAATGTATAATGAAATAAATTGTTTCTTTGATCCTTTTAGAGTGAGCTCAATTCTCTTAAGCACAAAGTGACAAACTATTCCATAAATTCATATACTACATTAAGACAATTTATATCTAAAATTGTAGAAAGAGAACTTTATTCTATTCCATCATAAGTTAGGATACATGCTCCAAGAGTCATCCCTTTGGAATGGAGGAGGTACTCTTATTTATAAAAAAACATAAGCAACTAACTCATTAATGGAGATCCACTAATCCCTCCTAGATCTACAAATCCTTCATATATATGAGACGCATATTCCTTTATCCATGATTTTTCTCCATGAGATATGCTTGACCCCTATCCCAAATCTCCTTAAAATATTCAAGAGAATTCGAATTTGAGTCTTGGAGGCCACATAAGAGTGTTTTGGAACCTTCCAAATCACCTACACATGTCACCAAACTCATTCCACCTTTAGGTATAAGCAAATACATGTTATTTTTCTAACTTTCAATCATAAATTCACTTTAAATACATAAAGTAAATAAATTTGGAAAATGAAAATATGAACCCATATGGTAATGAAAATATAGGGTTATGTCATGATAATGTGATGAAATGAGGTGACAAAATGAGGATAAAGGTGAAAATGGAGTGAAAGTGTATGTTAATTTGGTAGCCAAACATACCCTCCAACTTAAGTTGTTGCATGTCCTCATGCAACTATTGCATTGATTCACTTTTCCATGAGTTGATGTTTTTTTTTTTTTGAACTTTTTTTCTTCTTTATGAACTTTGACTTGTACGTATTCTTCCAAACTTTGCTTCATTATAATTTTTTATTTTTGCAAGATTTGATTGCAACATATATTTTTTATGCTTGGTTCTTGTGTGACAACCGAAATTGTTTTCAGCAATGCCTCTTGTGTAACAATGCTTTATTTTATTTGTTGCATCAAAGTATATGAAAACATTTAGAATATTTTTCAAGTCCTATAATATCTTATCAATGAATTGATAATTTGCAAAGCATATAATCTTTTGGAATCATACTGCAAGAATAGTCAGTTGGGAAGTATATGCGAGTTGGAATGAAATGAAAATGTGTGATAGTGTATGAAATGATGTCCCTTCCCCCCAACTAAATATATGACAATGTGAAAAAGAGAGTGAGGAATTTTCAAAAGTTACAATTTTAAGCATTTTAAGGAATTGCATGACTAAAAATTAGAAAACCACATACCTTCACTTACCCTTAATGTACATGAGTTGTGGATGTTGAAGAGTGTGATTGTTGATGTTGTTAGATCATGGAGTATGTAAACAAAGGAATTTTGATCTTCTTTTGTGTTCTCTTTGCTGATGAAAAGGTTTGAATCTTTATTGCTACTATAACAAATTGATCTGCTGCAAACTGTTAAATAATATAGTCTTCAATCGTTACAACACCTAATGGTACAATTCTAATCATGCGAATAAATGTGTTGATGTCAAGCATGAAGAGAAGTCATTTGATTACCGACCATTGATGCATGTCATTAACCAATGTGGAAACTCACCATTAATGTCAATGAGTGCCAAGGGACCTAAGTACATATTGTGAAGGGCGAATAAATGAGCCGATGTCAAGCCACTTGCAAGATCCAACAATCAAGGGACATTGGTGTATTCCCATGATTGTTGGCGAGAGAGCGTGTCATTAAGGCATACAAGCCTCAAGGTACTACTAAGGACTCTAGCCTTGAACCTAGATAATTTGATGATTTCGATAGGCCAAGACTTGTTAGAAGGGAGGCCTTAAGGAATCGTCCATCATCTAACTTGAGCGTGAAACAATAATTTTGAAGGATTATGGATGAGAAATTTTGCAGTGTATCAAGATTTATTTGGAAAAATGAAAAGGAAATGGAATGAATCAACTTTGTAGAGGAAATGGAATGTTTTTATTGATTGGTTACAAGCTAGTGAAAGTGAGGCATCAAAATGATTGTAAAGGAAAATGAACAATGGATCAAGGTTTTATTTGAAAACATGAAAAGGAAAATGGAATGAAAAAATTATTGACTGAAAAAGTGAGAATGCAATGAAGGTTTTATTTAGTGAGAAAGGAGGAATACAATGATGAATGTAAAGGGAAATGACGCGAATGTTTTATTTATTGAAGAAGCATGGATGCAATGCAGACACTGGCATCTAAAAGGCTTGCAAGTGATGGATATGATCTAACATCATGTGCTCATGCATTGATGTTTCATCTTTGTTGCTACTTTGATCATTTTTTTCTGAAAGAAATGTGATCTTTGAGAGGATTTTCAGTGATATGATGGATATGATGACATTCTTCTCCTTGGCTTACCCAAAATCATGTCCTCATGCTTGAAGTCTAACCTTTGATGTTTCTTTGATGATGTATTTATGAAATGTGATCTTTGAGAGACATTGTTTTCTTGTCGTCATCTGTTTATCTTCCTGGAACCTGCAAAAGCTTAGTATTTTTTCTGCAATGAGATGTAAGTTTATCATAAGAGAGAGGTGATCAATCTCTCTATTTATCACATTTACAATAAAAATGAGAGTTGTTACTAATAAAAAAATTAATGAAATAAAAACTGAAATAATTTATACCTGTGTCGAAATTAGTGCCTTATTTTACCTATTATATCTTGTCAGCAATTTCTTCATTATATAAATGTTTCAAATTCTGATTATATCCTTCTCATTATGTAAATATTGTCGAGATATTTCCAATGACACTTGAATTGTCGAAATCCAATGTCGTATGAGAAATTTGTGCTTATTTGAAATTTGGGTGAAAGAGTGAATATTTTCATGAGGTTTCTTAGTTGCAGGATTGTGCCCTTCTTGCATCTAAAAATCATGTCTATCTTCTTTGGCTGAGTCAATTTGTGATGTTGTTGGCTTCTGTACCTGCAAGACTCAAAGAAACATGATCATGTAAAAATACTTTATGAAATGAAAACGCATGTCTACAGGATTCAATCTTCCATCTACAGGATTCTCTTCAAGGCATTTTGCAAAACAATAATCCTGTAGATGAAGCACCGTTATCGTTCTTCTTCTTGATCCATTTTCATTGTTGAAAAATGAGCTCAAAAATGGAGGGTGACTGTGTAATAGTGATGTGACAGTGGGTGACATGAAAAATAGATGATGTGGCAATGAATGTGCAATATTGGCTAATGTTGTGCTGCCATGTGGTGGCAAATTTGTTGTTTAATTAATGTTGCATCAAAATTATAGAACAATTAACAAATTCAATCCCCACAAGCTTTGAACTCATGACTTACATTATGCAATTTGAATGACTTACCAATAGATCACAAGTCAAATTTATGAATTAATAGAATTTTGGAATTTTAATTATTCTAAAAATGAAAATTGAAACAACAACTTGACAAGTGGCCAATCTCAATCCAAGATTTAGGAAAATATGATTCCAAATCATTTTTCATATCTTTTGAACTCATCCTTTTTGCCTAGAAAGTGAATTTTTAACCAATTTTTATTCTATAAAAGCTTGGGAAATGTTTATGATTATATATATATATAGATTGCAGGTTGTAAGCATGGAGAAAATATCACTTCTGAAAACTTATGCAGTGATAATTTTTTTTTTAATAGATAATATTGTGTTGTTATTTAATTATTAATTTTTTTAATTATTGATTGATTTTTTTCACTGCAGCTTGGCGACGTTGCTAGGTGGCTGGCTTATGCAGTAAGAATTTTTTTTTTTAATAATTAATTTTTTTTTGTTATTTAATTATTATTATTTTTTTAAATTATTGATTGTTTTTTTTCTCTGCAGCTTGGCAACGCTGCTGGGTGACTGGCCATGGCTCTGTGGTTGGGCCATTGGATGGTCGTGGCCTTGGCCTTGGCTGCTGGCTGCATTTAATTGAAAACCATTTTTTTTTCCATGCAACCTAGAAAAGGCTCTAGAGAACTGTGAAAATCTCTCAAAAGGTTACAAATTTTGAGGAAATCTCTAGCGTCAAACATAATTCACCCCATTCTAAGAAAAAGCCATGTTTTATATTTTTGAGATTCATTTTTATTTCGTAAAAACAAATAAAAAATTTAAAATGACATTTTTAACCTTTGTGTATTTGACCTCTGCTCAGGTAACTGCTGGGTGAAATTCCTTGTATTTTCAAAATTAGGAGAATGCACATATATCTTTCATTTTTTGAAAACCACACATAACATTTGCAGCAATTAGTTTCATTGGCTTCCAAATATTTTTTATTTGTTTAAATTTTCTTTATTCTCAATTTCGTTTGTGTGTTTTTATTTATTTTTATTATTTCAAATTTGCTTAAATAAGCAAATATCTTTTTTCTTAATTTACATGTGTTCCACACTTTTAATATATATATATATATATATATATATATATATATATAAAGAAACAAATAATGAAAGAGAAGAATCATTTTTTTTAAACAAAAGATATACGAACATGAAAACCCTTTTTCTGATCCTCCAGGTCACATAGCACAGGAGGATAGCATACTCGAGATTTCATTAATTGTTTTTTTTTTTTTTTGGATGTAGAAAATAAAATGAAAAGAATCGATCTCACACCTGAAATTATCGCTCTTCAATCTTCGCTTGTGCCCTTTGTTCACAACAGTTTGTTTATTGCAAATTTTTTCCTATCAAGGGTTAGTAAATTGGTCTTTCTTACTGCACCACAAAATTGCAAATTTGTCATAAAAATCACAAAAACTTGATTTTTTTATTTGTTAGTCCTATTTTATTGAAAAAAACTAAACATTCTCTTAAGTATAAGAGAATTTCCAATGCATCTATTTGTGCAATGAGATCATGAGTAGACTCATATCCAAGTTTTAAAAGTAAACCCTATTGAGTTTTTGGACATGATCATGAAGACTTACTAGTTGAAACCAAATTTGAATGTGACTTATAGTTTTTTTTCTTCAACTGTCGTAGCACGAAGCTCTTTAGATCTTGTTTTTGCATTTTTATTTTTTTTTGTTTTTTCTATTTTTAATGAATGGGGGTTCTTGATTTTAATGTTCTATGTTTTCTATATGCAAATGCAAATAAACTTAAATGAAAAATGCCTAAATGCATCTTGTAGAAATTTTGAATAATTTAACACATATTCACAGAGATTATCCTGATCATACAATTATAAGCGGAACATGTATAATACATAATCTCCTCTATGTTGATCATCAATTTACAGAAGCAGAAACATTCACAAGCGCACATAGAAGCATCAATCAAACTCATTAACACAGTATGTATCCCGGGGAAAGCATCTCGCTAAAAACCCCACACTATCTGTATATTATATTGATTGAATCATGTAACAATACACAACATAATATTTCTCACAAGTATCTCCACCTGTTACCACACAATACAACTCAGATTGATCTCCAAATCTCTTCACTGCTTGCCTGCCTCCACTGCTCAATACCTGCTCAAGAATTATGATGAATGGCTTCCCAAACTCGTATTTCACCTGCAAAATAGTCACTCACACTTTGTTGGACGTGAGCACAAGCTATAATGTGGGCAAATACGTGAGCAAACTCATTGGCATACTCAATCCCTTTATTGTGCAAGATCTGGTGCACAACTATAGTCAACTGATAGCAATTGATTCTCTAACACCTGTCCCGCTGAACTGAACATGCACTGACATGCAACTGAGTTAACTGATGTATTTCTATAGTTGTATTATGAGTTAATAACTTGTGAATTAATTAATAACTAATTCACCCAACTCATCTCTAGTCTATTTGCCAGTTAGACTAAATACAACCAGTTTAACAGGGCTAAACTGAGCACAACTCCATCAACTCCACCAAACTCAACTGATTGAGTTCTAACTGAAGTCATGCATGCAAATATTAGTCATCCCATAGGTAACCACGTATTTCCCTCTGGGATTTTCATGTACCACATCTGTAGATCATCCTGAAGTGCTCCAAGAGAATAAGATTAAGTTTATAGTCCAAATATTATTGTGAGATAATAATATTTGACTTTTCTATTTTTGACTTTGATCACTCACACTGTGATCACTCACACTTTCATAAAAAATAGAAGTCCATCTATTTTTTTCCCAACTTGGTCAATCATCCTGGATGATTCATCCATAAACAGCAACCTGCAATCCGTAGACATGATCCATATGTCTAAAAATAGACATAGTCTAAAAATAGACTTGCACCAAAAATAGCCTGCGGGCCCACTTAGTGAAGGCGACTCTTTTCACTAAGCTCCATCATCTTGTTGCACTCTCAACAAGCATTTCTTGTTGCACACTTTTCAACACTCCCTCTCAACAAGAAAGGCTTCCTCTCAAACCCGATCCTGTAACTCTGGAATGTTCTCCATGCAACACATCTGGCCGGTCCACTTGCTCTATCATCAAATTCTCTGACTGTTATTGCCTCTGTCGACTGAAACTCTGCATCTCTGTGCTCTTCAGTATCTGACTACTCTAGCCTCTGTCACTTTGATCTCTGACTACATCCGTGCTGCTGCTGGTTCTATCTCCCAGCATTGCATCCGCACTGCACCTCCCAACTGACCTCCCCGTTGGGATAGAAACACCCTCTGATGCTGAAGCTCTACCTGCTGCTGACAAGTGCTCCCTCTATGACATCTGCGCTACTGCAACATCTCCATGCATCTCACACCATTGCACACCTCTCTGTGCCACCTAGCACTGTGCAAAACACTTGTGCCTCTTGCATTGCTACAGCCTGCTAGCTATGTGTTGTCCTGGGATTCCCTGCACTATCGCTCTCTCTACTGCTCCATCTGCATCTGTCTCTACCCAATCAGTCAGTTCCTGCTACTACACATCGGGGCTCCCGTAGCAAGGTCCCATCCAAGAGGTTGGGTACCTCAAGGATCTTGCCCCTCCTCCTTGGGACAATCAATCCACATCACCCCACCTCCTACCTAGAGGTATGGCTACATGCGATCCCTCAGCCCACCTGGCTTGAAGTTTCCCCCTACTGGAGGTCTCTGGATGAGTAGATGTCTCTACTCGATCTCCTCTCGACTTCCCCTGTTGTGGCTCCTCACAATCTCCTGAAGCTGCTGCACCAATCGTGGCTCCTCCACAATCGTCTGTGAGACTTCTTCTGCTCTGCATGTTGAGAGGTAATATATGCTCCCTCTCAACCACCAAGTCTCCATCAGTTGCCTCGCTGCTCAAGGCTTTGCATGCATCTTGAACCTCAAGAGCATACAGGTTCTTGACCCGTGAACATTTGCTTCACCTGTCTAGTGATGATGTGTCTAAGGAAAACCTTTCCCTTACTAAAGACAACATCATAGCCTCTGTCTTCCAACATTGCGATCGAAACCAAGTTTCTCTTCAGTCCTGGTACATACTTGACATCGGTCAAGGTAAGGCGAGCTCCATGCTCCTCTGAAAAATAATCGTGCCTACACTGAGACACTATACTTATCATCATTACCCATCCCTATGAGTATCTGGATATCTTTCTCTCCAAAGTACTGAACAAACTTTTATCACGGTCATGTGGAAAGAAGCTCCACTGTCAGAGAAAACCACCGCTTCACCATGGAATGAAAGCATGCATGCGAAGAGTGTGAAGTCCAACTCAAACTGTGAAGCAAGTGAGGCTGCCTCACCTTCAGATCCTTCCCCGGATCCCTTCTTGGACTTCTTCTTTGGGCAATTAGTAGCATAATGACCCAACTCATGACAACGAAAGCATCTCACCTTCGCCTTGTCAACCTTCTTCCCATCATTGGAAGAACTGGATTCAGAAAGAGAAACCTTCCCCTTCCCCTTCTTCGCCTTACTCGCTAAGGCACAGTTCTCCTCATCCTGCATGGATGAAGAACCGTCTCTGGTGCTCCGTCTAATCTCCTCATGCACAAGATCCGACCAAAGTCTCTCCCATCCTGGCAGTTTCTCCCTTCCATTCACCGAGTCCTGGTAGCTATGCCAACTCTTAGGAAGGTCAAGGAGTCCTAGACTCACCATCCTCATCCGACAGTCAACCCCACACTTCCCAGCTCATCCCAGCATTAGGTGAACTTCGTGAGATACTGGGGCATACTATCTCCATTCTCACACTGAATGTTTCTGAGTTTTATCTCTTGCTTTGGAATTAAATTCGAATTCCACCAGCTCAAAACTCAACCGCTTCCGATCTAGAATTCGTGAGAACAAAGTATTTATTGTACAGAGATCGACTGTATGGGCATTCACCGGATATCTCACCTTCCAAAATAAGGATGAATCGAGAGGCTACCTGGCCCGATTACAGACTCTGCCTGAAGAAATAAAATGTAAACACTTTCTGAATAATAGATCCGATGATCAATCCTCGCTTGATATCCTGTAAAAATCTCTTCTACAAATCAAGCAGCTCCGATACCATGTAGAAACTTTTTCTACAAATCATCTAGCTCTGATACCATGTAGAAATTTTGAATAATTTAACACATATTCACAGAGATTATCCTGATCATACAATTATAAGCAGAACATGTATAATACATAATCTCCTCTACGTTGATCATCAATTTACAGAAGCAGAAACATTCACAAGCGCACATAGAAGCATCAATCAAACTCATTAACACAGTATGTATCCCGGGGAAAGCATCTCGCTAAAAACCCCACACTATCTGTATATTATATTGATTGAATCATGTAACAATACACAACATAATATTTCTCACAAGTATCTCCACCTGTTACACACAATACAGCTCAGATCTGATCTCCAAATCTCTTCCACTGCTTTCCTGCCTCCACTGCTCAATACCTGCTCAAGAACTTATGAGAATGGCTTCCCAAACTCGTATTTCACCTGCAAAATAGTCACTCACACTTTGTTGGACGTGAGCACAAGCTATAATGTGGGAAAATACGTGAGAAAACTCATTGGCATACTCAATCCCTTTATTGTGCAAGATCTGGTGCACAACTATAGTCACAACTGATAGCAATCTGATTCTCTAACACCTGTCCCTGCTGAACTGAACATGCACTGACATGCAACTGAGTTAAATGATGTATTCTATAGTTGTATTATGAGTTAATAAATTGTGAATTAATTAATAACTAATTCACCCAACTCATCTCTAGTCTATTTTCCAGTTAGACTAAATACAACCAGTTTAACAAGGCTAAATTGAACACAACTCCATCAACTCCACCAAACTCAACTGATTGAGTTCTAACTGAAGTCATGCATGCAAATATTAGTCATCCAATAGGTAACCACGTATTTCCCTCTGGGATTTGCATGTACCACATCTGTAGATCATCCTGAAGTGCTCCAAGAGAATAAGATTAAGTTTATAGTCCAAATATTATTGTGAGATAATAATATTTGACTTTTCTATTTTTGACTTTGATCACTCACACTGTGATCACTCACACTTTCATCAAAAATAGAAGTCCATCTATTTTTTCCCCAACTTGATCAATCATCCATAAACAGCAACCTACAATCCATAGACATGATCCATATGTCTAAAAATAGACAATCTAAAAATAGACTTGCGCCAAAAATAGCCTGCGGGCCCACTTAGTGAAGGCGATTCTTTTCACTAAGCTCCATCATCTTGTTGCACTCTCAACAAGCATTTCTTGTTGCACACTTTTCAACACATCTCACCCCAAATGAAAATGACCTTAAAATAAAATGTTTCCTAAACAATCCTCCTAACTTAGTTACATCTAAGTTTGCTTCCCCGACAATGGAGCCAAAATGTTGGGTGGTTCAATTGTTTGTTAAATCCCTATCATTTAATTGTTCAACATCGGGGGAAATAATACTGAAAAGGAGGGGGGGGGGTTGAATCAGTATTATCAAGTCAATAATTTTTCATTTCCATAATCAGATTAATATACACTACTTCAGTTAATGGAATTCGCGTGTATACGCAACTGTGTTTAAGGCAACTAGCGTATATCTTGCAAACTTATAATTCAGTTAATTCATCATATCTTGATCTTTAATCAGTGCATCATAACCATATAAACAGTAACTAGGTGTAATAAAAACAAAATAGAGAATCACACATATGAACACAACATATAAGGTGGAAACCCAATGTGGGTGAAAACCACCTACTGCAATCATCTCTATCTTCATTTTAATAAAAAACTTCTCTTTACAATTTTTGTATTAGTGCAGTCTTATACCAGTATGCAGGCTTCTACCTGCAGAAGGCTACAACCTTCTCTCATTCTGCAGCTTCTCCTGGAAGGGAGCTACAACCCCCTAGCTCTTGCACTAGTTGATATGTTTACTAGTACATAGGTGCTGGCCTACAGAAGGCTACAACCTTCTCTTTTCTTCCAGGACCACGTTTCATAAATTTTCAAACTAGATCCATCAATAACGTCATTGAATCATCAAATATATCTGCATCAACTAATCTCCTTTGCACCAACCACAACTGAATCAATCAATCACTTTGACAACCCTTCAATTTGATCTTTCAAAATGCCATAACCAGAATACAGTAACCAGAACCCAAGCCAGAACCCAGAGCACTGCAACAACAAATAGAAGCAGCTAATACATATTTTATGAGGTATATGCTACTTCCATGTGTCGAACTTGAGTGCATACGCTCTTTTCTCAAGGAGAGCCTGCGTATAGATCTGCAAATCAAATTTAAGATGTATACGTTGTTTTGATATGCAGAATCAACGTGTATATGCACCTTTTCTAAAGTGAACCTACGTATAGATCTGTAAATGATGATTTAAACATTTCAACAATTCCAAACTTCAGTATACACAGATCATCATATTTATAGACTACAACATGTGCCAGTTATTCACATAAATGATCAAACCACATAAAGATACTTCACTTCAAGCCTTAAGATCTTGACTCATCATTAGATATTATCCTTCATCAAGCGCTAAGGTTCATCCTTGGTTTAGATCCATCTATGCACCATAACCCAATAAGCTGTATACTAGATCTTTCTCTTCATCAGATATTCAATACTCGAGTGTCTTTGCCTAATGATCTTCTCCTCCTTTTATAATCTTAGGCCTTACTCAAAACCACTTAGGACCAATACCTTGGACCAAATACCTCAAACCATATATCTTGGACCAATACCATGGATCAAAATACCATGGACCAAAATACCATGGACCAAATACCTTGGACCGAAACTTAGTTTTCCAAGATATACATGCCTTTCATTCTGTGAAAGTGCGTGTGTACATATATGCTCCTTTTGTTTTGTTCACCCGTGTGTATACGCTACTTTGTCAAGGTGAACCTGTGTATACCTTTCTTTTCTCATTCTGTGAAGTCTGATCTATAACTCTATGTTGTTAACCTGCTGAATTGTGATCTGTCATTTGAGTGATTTTCCATCAAGGACAACACCTGTGTCATAGTGCCAAATCTGTGTCATAATGCCAACAATCTCCCCCTTTGGACTTGATGGCAACCCCAAGTCACTCTCCCCCTTTGTCATCAAGGTCAAAGGGTCATGCTCCTCCTGAGTACATGCTGAATTCTCTGATATGTTGAAGTGTGTTGATTGAGCTCCATGACAACGTCCATGCTCCCCCTGAATATAAGCAAGGTTTGCAAAAATATCTTCTAAAAGAAGAACATGACTATATACATACATCATAAATGACCTTCCTATCAACAATGACTCATACATACATCCATCTCCCAACCAAGTGGAGATATACCAAGTTTGACTTATCCACTCAGCCAAGTGGGGATATACCAATTGTTTATACATCTCAAAACAAAAAACATTACATCATCCATCCTATGCATAGAGGGGTAACAAATTAGGTCCTTTCATTACTATTGGGTGTGGAGCTTGATTATTTAGAGGTCTTTATTTCAGTCGGATGTATACCCCAGGAAGTTTGTACACCCCTCCATGTGGAGGGGGGGGGGGGGGGGGGTGCGGGGGGGACTTGTCCCCCTTGCGGGGGTTCGGGGGGGGGTGATCCCCCTCGGCTGGGGGGCATGGGGGCCAGTGGTACCTTGGCGGGGGTTTTGGGGGCAATGCCCCCGAAGCTAAAAACAAATGTAAAATTGCCTTGTAAAAGTATAGTAATTTCTAGTAAATATGGCCATTCATTAGGTGGATGATCTGAGGGTAGAACTTATGTTTAGTTTATGGTTTTTTACCCTAGAAGGAAATCCCTCTCTTTGTATGAGGGCATTGTATTAAGGTTGTGTAATAGATGTGTATTCTCTGAGCGAGAAATAGAGAGGTGAGACTGTGAGAGAAAATGGAGGATATTACAGCGGAACTGCTCTTGGTTGTGTCTCTCCATTTTGCTGGATAATAAAAAGGACTGGATTTTTGGGGTGGACATAGCCTAAACTGGGCGAACCATGTATATTTGTGTCTCTCTAGTTTTATGCATTTTTTGTGTTTATATTTCTGCAATATTCTATGTGTTCCATTGCTTCGTAATATATAATTTTCTAACAATTACCTTTACATTAAAAGATATACATGACATATATAACAAATACCAAATATCCTTAAACAAGACCATGATAGTCATCAGCAACTGTCATCAATAGCATCTATCAATCAGCATCCAGACCAACAACCATGTTCTCCCCCTAAACTTGTTCCACCTGAATAAAAAAAAACAACTGTGTGACTTTGTACCAAGATCTTCTAATATAATGCCAACAATGCATTATTAGAAGTATATGCTCCCCCTGAACCTATGCCAGATGATCACTTTCAGATGTGATCATCAATCAGATATACATCAAGTTATCAACACTTATGAGAGTCAACATATTTCCATGTGTCATCCACAGACTGTAACCATCATCAACTAGAGCAGATAATTCACTTAATCATATCAGACTCGTTTCATCCTGAGTCTGGCCCACTACTTTTCCTCAAACCAACATATACGTGACTGTATCCATAGAAATTAGCATATGTACGCAACTAAGCTTCATGAAACTCGCGTATAACCACCTTTCTCTGAAACATATAATTTTTAATAGTAGGATGATGCATCAACTACTCCCAGCTTCTGTTTGAGATATTTAAATGCCTCTCCGGGTAGTGGTTTGGTGAATATATCAACAACCTGTTCTTTGGAGGGAACATACTCCAATTTGACCTTTTGTTCAAGCACTTGTTCATGTAGAAAATGATATTTGATGGATATGTGCTTGGTCTTGAAATGCATGACTGGATTCTTTGAAATATTGATGGCACTTGTATTATCACATAGAATGGAGATGGGTGGAGTACATGTGATCTGAATGTCTTGCAATGGTTGCATCATCCAAAGGAGTTGTGTGCAGCAAGATGCAACAACCACATATTTTGCTTTAGCTGTAGATAATGCAATTGAACTTTATTTCTTGCTGAACCAAGACACTAATGTGGAACCCATATAGAATACACCACCACTAGTGCTTTTTTTGTCATCAATGCTTCGTGCCCATTCGACATCTGTATATGCATGAAGTGTAAGATCTGTATCTCTAGGATACTATAAACCAAAATTCTGTGTTCCTTTAAGATATTTGAAAATCCTTTTGACTGCCTGAAGGCGTGATTCCTTTGGATTTGCTTGGAATCTCCCAACTATTCCTACTGCATGCATGATGTATGGTTGGGTACCTGTTAGATAAAGCAAACTGCCAATCATGGATATGTAAGTTGGTTGATGTACTGCTATTGATTCATCATTTGAGCTGAGACTGCATCCAGTTACCATTGGGGTACATACTGGTTTAGAATCTTCCATGCCATATTTTTTCAAGATCTGTTTGAGATATTTCGTTTGTGACAGAAAAATTCCATCTTTATTTTGTTGAACTTGTAGAACAAGAAAATATGTAAGCTCACCAAGTAGGGACATTTCAAATTCTTGTTGCATTACCGAAGCAAAGTTCTGACTCATGGCTTCTTCATTGCTACCAAAAATGATATCATCAACATACACAACAAGTATTAGCAATTTATTATTGTCAATCTTTGTATATAGATTGCTATCAACTGATCGTTTTGAAAAACCTTGTTCATGGAGATATTTGTCAAGATGGTAATGCCAAGCCCTTAGAGCTTGTTTTAGACCATAGAGAGCCTTTCTGAGTCTGCATACAAGTTTTGCATCATTTCCATGAATGAATCTGTTTGGTTGCTCAATATAGACTTCTTCCTCTAACTCTCCATTAGTAAAGACAAATTTTACATCTATTTGGTATACTTTGAATTTCTGAAAACTAGAAAGAGCAAGGAACATTCTTATGGCTTCAAGTCTAGCAATAGGTGCAAAAGTTTCTTCAAAATCTATACCTCCTTGTTGAGCATATCCTTTACAAACAAGTCAGACCTTGTTTCTAATAACTGCTCCATTTTCATTCAACTTGTTTTTGAATATCCATTTAGTTCCTATGATATTCTTATCATGAGTTCTAGGAACTAATTCCCAAGTAATATTCTTTTCAATTTTCTCAAGTTCTTCATTCATGGCCTTGACCCAACATTCATCTTTGCATGCTTCATTTACATTTTGAGGTTTGGTGGAGGACAACAATGCTAGATAGCTTGAAGCTTTTGTAATAGTCCTTCTTATCTACACGCCTACCTCTTTTGTCCCAAAATTTGAGTCTCTGGATGATTTTTCTGAACATACCTCGACGAAGTCTTTTCTTCTACTGTTATCTCTTCTTGTGGTTCTTCATTGGTTTCTTCTTCAGAATTAGTCTAATTTGATGTGGGAGGATAATCCTCATCTTCTTCATAATCTTCGGTTTTTATTTTCTTTGGATTTTTTCATGCTTCATCAACCACAATATCAATACTTTCAATAATTTTCCCAAGCCTTTTATTATAACATTTATATCCTTTACTTGAGGAAGAGTAACCAAGGAGAATACCTTCATCTGCTCTGGGTTCAAACTTACCAAGTTTTTCATCAGTCCTTTTGATGTAACATTTGCTTCCAAAAACTTTGAAGTATTTTACAGTAGAAGTCTTACCATACTAAAGTTCATGTGGAGTTTGAGTGTTGTTTACCCAAACATTTTCTTGGTTGAGAATGGTGACGACAACGAATGCAGCTTCATCCCAGAAGGTTGCAGGAGTTCTAGACTCATCTAGCATAGCACGAGCCATTTGTTGAATAGTTATATTCATCCTTTCTACCACTCCATTTTGTTGAGGAGTCCTTGTAGTGGAGAATTGCCTTTTTATTCCATGTTCTTCACAAAAGTCAAAGAATTCATTCGAGGTAAATTCCCCTCCTCGATCAGATCTGAGGCATTTGATTTTGTGATCTAATTCATTTTCAACCAAAGCTTTGAAGGCTTTGAATTTTTCAAATGCTTCATCTTTATGCTTTAGAAGTCCTATCCAATACATTCTGAAAAAATCATCAATGAACAATATAAAGTATTCTTCTCCACAAGATGACTTTTTCCTTGATGGTCCACATAAATGAGTATGAACAAGTTCAAGAGGCTTACTAGCTGATACTTCCTTTTCAGGGAAGTGTGATCTGATTTGCTTACCAAATTGACATGATTTGCATATTGTATTTTCTGGAATGTTGATATCGAGAAGATCACGAACAACTTGGAATATGCATGTTTCCCTTATTTGAGAGAAGCTTAGATGCCCCAATCTTCTATGCCATAGAAGTGTTCATCATTTTTGCTTAGATAGCACTGTTGTTGTCCTCCCTTGAGTATGTATAAGTTGTTTGGAGTTCTTATACCTTTTATCATGGTTTCTCCTATATCAAGCTCACGAACAACACATCCATTTGATCGAAATACTACATTTCCTTGATCACACATTTGACTGAAACTCAACAGGTTATGCTTTAGACCATCAACATACATAACATTCCCAGCTTTAACTTCTTCTTTTAAGAGAATAGAGCCTTTAACTTTTATGACAGCAGGAGTGTCATTTCCAAATGAGACCTTCTTTTCCTTTTCTAAGGCATTATATGAATGAAGTTTTTCTTTGTCACCTGTCATGTGTTTTGAGCATCGACTGTCAATGTACCACTAATTTTCTTGTCCTTCTACATACAAGGATATACCACATCTTTCTGTTTGCGGTTCTTTCTTTCTCCATATTTTGGGACTTAATGGAGTTTGCTCCTTCTGAGATGTTTGCCGAAATTCACTCCTGCATTCAGATTCTTCATGATCGAAGTTGTTGCAGATAGAGCATTCTATTTGATTTTCAAGAAGAGAAAAGTTATTGTAGGTCTGTTTCATGATCCCTATCACATTCCTTTGAGTTCGTGCTTCTCTAGTCATGATGGTCTTGTAAGCAACATATTGAGCAGCTTTTGTCCAAAGTTATGACATGAAAAACATTGGCCATTAAATAATTCCCTGTGATTATAAAATCTACTGACCTGGTGATTGTAGTTTCTATTGATATTCATTCTTGAAATAGATTGAGTATGATTTACCTGAGGTTGGTTGTAGCTTCTATTCATCCTTGAAGTAAATTGACCCTGATTTACCTGGTGATCTACTTTATGCCTTTGCTGACGATTTTTAAATTGTTCATTGTGGTTTGCTACATCAAGGTAGGTTTTAGTGGAGGTTGACAGCTTCTATGCTTGAGATGCTTCTTCAGTATATCCAAGACCTGTCTTTATCAAAGGAGAATGCCGCACTTTGATAATTTCATTTAAGGTTTCTGATCATTTAGAAAATCTAAGATTGAGAGCTTTTGTTTTCTCAATATCCTTTCTTAGACCCACAATTTCACATTCTAGTTTTTCATTGTGTTTTTCTCTTTCAGCAAGTTGGAATGTCAAAGTATCTACAATCATATTCTTTTCTTCTAAGTAGATTTTAAGTTTAGAGATTTCTTCATAAAGGTCATCTTCATATAAATCATCCAATAAATCATCACCTTCAAAATCCATCAGAAGGCTATAGTCATTACTATTTTCATCTTCATCACTAATTGATAAACCATCACTATCTTCATGCGCATAGTAGCTCTTCTTACTTAAACTTTGTTTTCTATTCCATTTTGCTGATTCCTTACCTTTATCAAGCTTGTCTTTATGAGGACATTTGGCAGCTTAATGACCGACTCTTCCACAAGAAAAACATTTGAAATATAGTTTACCTCTGAATCTTCTGGAACCCCGTTGAAGGTTCTTGACAAAGTTTTCTTCTTCCTCTCCTTTTGAAATATGTCCTGATTCATTGAGTTCTTCTCTTCATGACACTTTAAATGAAGCTTCTCTCATATCTGATGGACCTCCTTTTCTTATCTCGAAATTAGTTAAGATTTCATGTAGCTATTTCATAGTAATAGTTTGAAGATCTTGCTTTTCTTCTATGGCAGATATTTTTGATTCAAACTTAGCAAACAAGGATCTTAAAACCTTTTCAACTAAAGTAACTTCTTTTATCTCTTCACCCAAATTCTTCATGCGATTAACAATCTCATCTATACGTAAGAATTAACTAGCTATACTTTCATCATTGTACATTTTGAGAGTTTCATATTGAATTATGAGAGTTTGCAGTTTTGCACGTTTTACCTGAGAGTCTCCTTCATAGCTTAGAACGATTTTGTCCCGTATTTATTTGGCAGATTTGAGCTGCATAACTTTGACAAATTCTGATTGTGACAGACTTCCCAATAACGTATTGATAGCCTTGGCATTGGTTTCATATTTCTTTTTACCTCTCACATCTGTAGGAATTGTTGATGGAAATGTGTATCCTCCTTCCACGATTTCCTAGACATATGTTCCAAGAGATTGAAGATAGGCTATGGTTCTTACCTTCCAGTAAACGAAATTGCTTCCATCAAAGATTGGTGGTCTGATGGATCCCTCTCTTTCTTGATTACTCATGATGATGGATCTTCCTTCAAGCGATCAAGCTTCTTCTGAAGGACCTTCTCTGATACCAATTGTTGAAAATAATACTGAGAGGGGGGTGAATTAGTATTATCAAGTCAACAATTTTTCATTTCCATAATCATATTAATATACACTATTACAATTAATGGAACTTGAGTGTATACGCAACTGTGTTTAAGGCAACTAGTGTATATCCTGCAAACTTATGATTCAGTTAATTCATCATATGCTGATCTCTAATCAGTGCATCATAACCATATAAACAGTAACCATGTGTAGTAAAAACAGAACAGACAATCATACACATGAACACAAGATATAAGGTGGAAACCACCTGCTGTAATCGTCTCTATTTTCTTTTTAATAAGAAACTTATTTTTACAATTTTTGTAC
Organism: Pinus tabuliformis; assembly: GCA_031772625.1. Taxonomy (NCBI): domain Eukaryota; kingdom Viridiplantae; phylum Streptophyta; class Pinopsida; order Pinales; family Pinaceae; genus Pinus; species Pinus tabuliformis. The sequence goes on along the minus strand of CM062804.1, from coordinate 718,132,438 downwards.
TCGTGCAGTGTTATACTAGTATGTAGGCTTCTACATGCAGAAGGATAAAACCTTCTCTCCTTCTCTAGCTTCTCCTGGAAGGGAGTTACAACCCCCTAGCTCTCGCACTAGCTGGTATGTTTACTAGTACGTAGGTGCCGATCTACAGAAGGCTACAACCTTCTCTTTTCCTCCAGGGACCACGTTTCATAAATTTTTGACTGGATCCATCAATAACATCATTCAATCATCAAATATATCTTCATCAACTAATCTCCTTTGCACCAACCACAACTGAATCAATCAATCACTTTAACAACCCTTCAATCTGATCTTTCAGAATGTTGTAACTAGAATACAGTAACCACAACCCAATTCAGAACCCAGAACACTGCAAAAACAAACAAAAGAAGTTAATACATATTTTATGAGGTATACACTGCTTCCATGTGTTGAACCTGCGTGCATATGCTCTTTTCTCAAGCCGAACCTACCTATAGATCTGAAAATCAAATTTAAGATGTATACGATGTTTTGATATGCAGAACCAACGTGTATACGTGCCTTTTCTTAAGTGAACCTGTGTACAGATCTATAAATCATGATTTAAACATTGCAACAATTCCAGACTTCAGTTATACCTAGATCATCATATTTACAAACTACAACATGTGCCAGTTATTCACATAAATGATCAAAACACATAAAGATACTTCACTTCAAGCCTAAGATCTTGCCTCATCATTAGATCTTATCCTTCATCAATTACTAAGGTTCATCCTTGGTTCAGATCCAGCTATGCACCATAACCCAATAAGCTGTATACTAGATCTTACTCTTCATCAGATATTCAATACTTGATTGTCTTTTCCTAATGATTTTCTCCTCCTTTTATAGCCTTAGGACTTACTCAATACCATGGACCAAAACCACTTAGGACCAATATCTTAGACCAAATACCTCGAACCATATATCTTGGACCAATACCATGGATCAAAATACCATGGACCAAAATACCATGGACCAAATACCTTGGACCAAAACTTAGTTTTCCAAGATATATGCACCTTTCATTCTATGAAAGTGTGTGTATACGTATACGCTCCTTTTGGTCTGTTAACCTACGTGTATACGCTACTTTGTCAAGGTGAACCTGTGTATACCTCTCTTTCCTCATTCTGTGAAGCCTGATCTGTAACTTTGTGTTATTAACATGCTAAACTGTGATCTGTCATCTGAGTGAGTTGCCATCAAGGACAACACCTATGTCACAGTGCCAAATTTGTGTCATAATGCCAACACCTTAAAAGAAAATGTTTCCTAAATAATCCTCCTAACTTAGTTACATCTAAGTTTGCTTCCCTGGCAATGGCGCCCAAATGTTGGGTGGTTCAATTATTTTTTAAATCCCTATCATTTAATTTTTCAACCCGGGGGTTTCATAAAACTTAGAAGCAAACCAAAATATATGGGACCTCAGATGCAACTATAATCAGCTTTAGAAGATAAGTTATGGAAACTGAAGGGAATGCAATTATAAACTAATTAGAATTTTATATTACAAATATAAAACTTAACTAAGTAATTTCTAATTCATTATGTAATAAGCAGGAGAAGTGGCTCCTAACTTAGGAGAACCAAATTTGTCCTTCTTCTAGAATACTACTTCATGGACAGAATTCAAAAACCATTAATGGAAAATATCTTAAGATGCATAAACAAATAATAGAAGCGACTCCCAACTAAGGAGGTCCCTGTTGTTCTTCATTACAAATTCATTCATAATTAATGTCATTGTTGGAAAACTGGAAATTCAGAAAATCACTTGAAACTAGAAAAAGAGAATGAATTTCAATTATTACTCATATCAAATGGAAGAGAGCCTAACTTAGACCCTTGTTTGTCCTTTCATATGCTGATAATATTTAAATTAAAATTCATTCAGTAATAATGAAAAATCTTCAAACATCTAGGTAATTAAATGAAAATAAAATGTATGATGAAATAAATCTATGATGAAATAAAATGTTTCTTTGATCCTTTTAGAGTGAGCTCAATTCTCTTAAGAACAATGTGAAAAACTATTCCATAAATTCATATATTACATTAAGATAATTTATATCTAAAATTGTACAAAGAAAAAATTATTCTCTTCCATCACAAGTTAGTATACATGCTCCAAAAGTCCTCCCTTTGGAATGGAGGAGGTACTCTTGTTTATACAAAAACATAAGCAACTAACTTATTAATGGAAATTCACTAATCTTTCCTAGATCCACAAATATTTCTTATGGTTACAACCAATATGAAACACATAATCCTTTATCCACGATTTTTCTCCATGAGATATGCTTGACCCCTATCCCAAATCTCCTTCAAATCTTCAAGAGAATTCAAATTTGAGTCTTGGGGACCACATAAGAGTGTCTTGGAACCTTACAAATCACCTACACATGTCACCAAACTCATTCCACCTTTAGGTATAAGAAAATACATGTTATCTTTCTAAATTTTAATCATAAATACACTTTAAATACATATAATAAATAACTTTGTAAAATGGAAATATAGGGTTATGTAATGATAATGTGATGAAATGAGGTGACAAAATGAGGATAAAGGTGAAAATGGAGTGAAAGTGTATGTTAATTTGGCGGCTCAACGCTCTCCACATGTAGCTCCAAAAATTTGTTGTTCGCTCCTGAATATTGTGTCGATCCTCATTGATGCATTCTAGTCTCCTCTTTAGCCCTGTGAGGACCCTACTACCAACACCATCCCAATTTTAGATGCATGTTTCTACTCCAAATCAACAACCTTATGCTTAATGGGGAAATTTATTGCCAAATTATCTTCTCCATAGATCCAGCATGGTATGGGCCTCTTCCCTTTGGTTGCACCAAATGGTTTTACTTCATTGGAATCCTTCCCCTTTTCTTGGTCCTTCTTCTTCTTGCTCTTATGACCCCACATCTCCTACTTATCCTTCCCATATGTCTGATAATAAAGGAGTTTCTATACTATGGTAATAGTTGTTGCAATATTCTAGACACCTTACTTCATGACTTGTCCTTTTTACGATGGCTAAAGATTGTTGATAAAGGCATGAATCATGTCTTTATCATGCATATCCCTAAGTTCCGGGATAAATCCTGAGAATTTCTTGATGTAGGTCTAGATCTTCCTGATATGTTTCAACTCCATCAGAAGATATCTTTCCACCCACTCTTAAATGTCTAGTCCAAACTCTACATATAAAGCTTCCTTTAGCTCTATCTAAGCCACAATCTTATCTATGATTCAACCAACTAATAAATATTCTACTTGGGTTCTCCACCAAATATTTTTTGTTCCTATGAGGTATATGGCTACTACATTAATTTTCATCTCTTCAAAACAACCCTTCATTTGTTCTAGAATTTGTTCCTTATCCCAACATAAATTCCTAAAGTAAGCATTGCAGCACTTGTAGTCCCATCATACATTTTATGTTCCTTTAGTGTCACCTTCATAAATGAACTAGTTGAACTCTACCTTATTTCCTAATTCATTACTACTATAGTGTCTGCTATCCTCCAAGTCCTTCATCTGATCCTCGTGATCATGGGCTTATCTCACTAAATAATCAATGGAATAGGAAATTGATTCAATGGCTCACTTAATTTCCTAGATATTTGCTTGAAGGTCTTCAAACTCCTTTCCGTGGACTTCCACACCATCTACCATTTTTGCAAATATTCTTTCAACATCTTGGACTCTATATGACAGTGCCACTTCATCTTGGTCCACTGGGTTAGACCTAGTGTTCACCATGAGGGCATGCGTCTTCCGATTGTGACCTTGTTTGGCTCACTTAAAATTTCTTCAAATGCAACCTATACCAAGAACCAATATCCATAAGCACCTTTCCCACCTAGAAACTGATTATAGAATCCACTTCCCCAATAACCAACAAGATAAAAAGGAAACTGTCTCTGTAGTCATCCTTTGACTTCTTCCTTTGAGGTAAATGTCACCTCCTTCATACCTACATAGATCCCTACACAAACCTTTGTATGTGCTTCCTTTAATACCACCTTCATGTGGTACATCTCTTCACCACTTGTACTAATAGTTTCTCTACTTATATGTCGAGTGGTATGCTCTGATAGCAGAAGTCATCACCCCAGGGGCTCCTATGGTTACAAGGCACCTTGTGGGTGCACTGCAATCAATAGATTGTGTGACATGGATGTTTTTCATTTCTTCCTAATGGAGTAGAGAGTTATTTTACCCAGACTATGCCTCACAACAAGCTTACTTATATAAAATTTATATCATTAGTTACTTAGCGTAATATCACAACCACAGATATAATGTAAGTAAATTTACTGCATCAGTTACTTTAGTTAACATTCCATTCATTCATTAACTATAAATGTATATAATATGCAAGACATTAAACCATTAAAAACATCATCATACATTTTCACAGTATTTAGATAAATGTTCCTATGGCCTATTGCTTTATTTATAACATACGTATACAACAACCCTTTGAGACAATGGCTCAGTTAATAGAAGTACATAGCTAAATTCAAAATTATACTATAGAACCTTTTTACACCCATTTCAACCCCACTCAGGTCATCTCAACAACCTTCAGACCCTACTTGGGCCATCTCGTACCTACTCAGGCCATCCTGTGCCTTTTGGACCCTACTTCAGACAACCTACCACCTAGTACAACTGCAATTTGGTTCAATTTAGAATGCACTAATTTATGCACAATCATAGACTCCTAAGCTCCTCCCTTCATCTTGGCCCTCTTCACACCTCATCCTAACTTTGACTCTACCACTTCGCTTGGTTGTTCAATGGTGTGTTGTTATTTGTCTCCTTCATCGTACAATTTGTGTGTTTATATGGGACGTGTCTCCCCATTTTGTGGTTGCACTTTCCTAAATTCAAGTCAGCTCGTCTCATGGGTTGTGCACCTTGGATTTGGCTGACCTCCATTGTTCCACCCATCACTCGCATGCCACACTTGTCTTTCTTGTTCCACCCATGGGTCGTCTCATGTTGCATCACTTCATCTCAGGCAACATGCCCTCGATTAAACATGCCTTTTAGTTGGTCATCTCATTCCACCATTTCACCCATCATTCATCCCAATCATTATGCCTCGGGCCAACATATTTTGTCACTGATTCATTCATCTTAGGGGCATCTTGGGTCATGCCTAAGGGAATTCATTCCACTATCTCATGATCTAACTCTTCATCATTCTAGCAAGTGGGCACCCAGTCACTCACACTCATTGTTCCACCAATCCATCCACATGTGCTCAATGGAAACCCTAGATGTCGATTTTACAACACCTTGTGTTGGTGTGACCTTGCCCAACATCCACTTTTGTCTCATTTTCTGATATATCTTCTTTGAATATCGTGTGATGGATATGTATCCCATGGCGTACGACTTAGTTAAAGGCATTCCCAACTTTAGGGCTCGATAATAATGTTTTAACTCATAAAAATTGAATTCCCAAGTCAAAATTTGTCATCCATGTTGCACTCTTGAAGAGTTAACCAAGTCAATATTATATCATTTAGTGATCGTCATATATATTAAATTGGAAAAAAAAGGTTTCCTTACTAGATAATCATGGTTAAACAATTTACTGGTAGGTTACTAATCATTCCTGGTGGAAATCCAGAGTGCATGATTGATCGAGGGATGGGGATCCATAACTATACACTCATCCATCAATGGAATTTCTAACACATAATAACACCAAGCTAAATTATGTACTAGAGCTTATTATTGTGGTTCATACTAATAGAGCAACAATACATGTCAGTTGGTAACATTTGATTTTTGACAATCCCATTAACTAGGGCATTATGCTTGGATTGAAATTGTTACACCTCCTCCAAGGGAATATCGATACCAATTTTGAACCGAAGATAATTATCGAGTTTAACAAATTGTACTATGAAAATATTTTCTTATTACTCTAGTTTTGATAATTAGATTACAAGTACGGTGACTCATATAGATTTTCCTTAAGAAGGACTAGTATTATTTGACATTTTAATCATCAATTAAATTATATCCTTTTTTCCTTCTAAGGTCCATAATGAGTAAAACATTGTCGAATGCAATATTGTAGAACTATTATGTTGATTTTGAATGATCCACTTCAAAATATTGGGGAATAATGGTAGAAGAATGTGATTAGCAGACATTCATGAGATTTGGGATTGAAGCATGAAGATGTAAAATTTATTGAGATTATGTTTTGAATATCCAAAAACATTATATTGATTCTCTAGTGTACAACAGGTAGAGTTTAATTCTTTTTGTGGTGGAGGTTTTGAGGTTAACCATTAAAAGTTGATTTCAATTTCTACCATGACGCGTTACCTCCTTGAACACTAAGTCCATCTATAGTGCATCGGACTACCTATATATATGCACGATAATTCTCATGGGGATTTTGATTGTATATACAATCTTTCCTCGTTATATATATATATATATATATATATATATATATCTATATATATATATATATATATATATATATATATATATATATATATATATATAGATATATATAGAGATATATGAGAGAGAGAGAGAGACTCACATAACAAATAAATATATGTCATTTCTCAATAGGGTAGGTATGATATATAACTAGTAGTCCTCACTTTTTTTTGAAAATAATATTTTATGCAATGTTGAAGAAAATAAAAGTTATAGTTAATAAGCACCCAATTACATAAAATGATTTGACCACATGAATTTATATAGAGTCACGTTATTCATAAAAAATAACCACACTCATATCACATAACTATATTCATTATCATTCCACAGAATTAACACCCACATTCCTTCCTTTTAATTTAGAATTACATAAATTGGTAGCCATTAACATTACAATAAATGCCATGAACACTCTAAATTTTCATTTACATCCATAATGATAGGTTGTGCCACAATTTGTTGACAACATTATCTTCAAATCTACCAAATACAAAGCAATAATCATGTTATCATTCACTATTGCCCTTGCTCCTTAATTTTATTGCCTAATTTTCGTAGGAATTGTGGAAGCCCTTCAAATCACTGAAGTCCCATAATTGTTGTGTTCACACGTACTTTCCAAATGTTCTCAACACATTGACGAACTATCTTACCTACTCCTTGGGTACTCTCATTCTTCATGCATATCCAAAGTTGCAATGGTGTTGTACGAGAGATGAACATATTAGTAACATGGAGGTGAGCTCTCAAACTCAAGAGGCTCCCACTCAATGGAAAGTACAGACACACCAAAGTCGCAAACATAACTCTAGTTAGTCACTAAAAATTAATTCAACATTAGTACATCCATATCCAAAAGTGAGTTTCTCATAGCTTGATCTTCTTTTATAGGAGGTATTTATGTTTCCACCTGTCCTATGATGAAAATTTCATCATTAATTCATATTATTTATCTTCCCATGTGTCACAATTTTATCAAAGCTCTCATGAATTTATTTTTCTTATTTTATTTTAAAAGGCTAATTTCTTATTGGTAGAGCTGGCATTTATTTCAAATGTTTTTTATTGTAGATCAATTTTTTTAGTATCCACCACCTATTGAAGGAGAGTAGTGTGCTGGTATAGGATCAAGTAAAGCCATTTCACTACTAGAGCCTTAAAACTCTTTTCTGCTACAAGAAAGCTTGGTTAAAGAAAGAAGTAATGAGATATCTATATTCCATCAGGTCTATAGCTCGATAATTGTTGAAACAAAATATCATGGAAATTATGGATGTTATTGGTGTTAATAACAAGACATCATAATTATGTTTTCATGCAACAATCTTAGCTATTTGTGATGGAACAAGTTTATACAAGGAAAATGTACAAATAAGTTTTCCAAATCCTTAGAATGAGCTATCAATTTTTGCTTCACCTTGAAAATCACTTTCAACAAATCACTATTCTCATAATGGAAGAGTCTTCATCAAATTCCATGAAATCTTAATATTTCATTGATTCAAAGGATTTTTCTACAAGCTCCTCTACGGTATTAGTGGAATTTTTGGATAGTTATTATAGGCTAGAATATGTTGTGCAAAATGGCATGGGAATCCTTAACTCTATAAGGAACAAAATGAAAATCTCATATTAGATCTTTTAGTAACATGTGCCCAAGTTGGAATATCATAATGTTTGACAAAAATACATATACTTTGCATGGTCTTTCTAAGGGGATAGAACATAGGGATAGCTTCTAGGAAAAAGGAAATTATATAGGAAGAAATGGGATTTGATATGGATTTGAATAAAGTTTTCTTTAAATAAAAGAGGAATAACCTATTTATAGAGTTCCTCTATTATTTAAAAATTCTCCCCACTTGTATGGATTCGTTATTTAAAAACATTTCCTTGTCACATCAAAAGTTCCTAGGTTAATCCTCGCCAAGAAAATTGCATGAGCAGGAAAGTATTGATAAAGAAAGTGTTAAAATACATAGTGAAACCTCTATAAGACATTGCAATTCATATATCTGGTCCTCAACAAAAGAGCAATCAATGTTGTATTATATCTCAGATGATTAGGAATAGTCATGTGAGTGAAATTCAAGGGAAACTTTATGATCTCAAAGTTTTATGCCCTAAACATCAAGAAATAATAGGGTTTTAAAGATTTAAGGTTGCTTACCTCTTATCCATGAACAAAGTGCTCATATCCTTAGGGCGAGGCATCTTATTGATGAAAGGATGCCTTATTAACACATTAAGCTATAGGATATAGGAAATAAAACAAATAATAATAATAATAATAATAATAATAATAATAATAATAATAATAATAATAATGAGTTGTAGGCTAAAACACAGTTAAGGAGGTATTTATTGGTGGATTACAAAAAATTGATAATATACTTGTTGGTGGTGTTATTAATATTCTCAATGAATTGATAGAAAAGAACAATGATGCAATTTTATGTTGGCCTTTTGATGATTATGAGCTTAACAATATTTGGAAAGGCCCTTTGAATTGTTGCTCCAAAACATGATGATACATTTTCTATTCTAGAAGGATATTCACACTAAGTTTTATACACGCTCTTCCATATTTCAATGATGAGGAAATTGTAATTCCAAATGAAGATCAATGACTATGATTCATAGATCAACAAGTAGGCCATCACAGAAGAATTGATGATTTGTTACATTTCAACATTCCAAGCTCTATTTTTAGAAAAGATACATGGCCTTCGGAGTTGTATGATGCTCACCGTTGGGTTCCTAAAATGTTTTAAAATAAAAATCAAATATCAACATCAATATCAACCTGAGGACTCGTCTTTTTATCTCAAGTTAATTGGAAAAATATATGCAAAATAATTATAGAGGCTAACATTGGTCCTAAACTTATCTATCTTCCAATCTAAGGATATAAATCAGCACCTAAAATAAATAATTTCTTATGTACTCTACTCAATCAATCCATACCTGAAAAACTATGATCAACCACACAACAATTGATATTAATTAAAGAAACTTGCAAGAATTAAATCTATAGGTAGAATTGGTATGATCTTTCATGAAATAATTCTACACTTATTGAAATAACAATCAGACTTTTGAAAACAAATTTTAAATAACAGTTGTAACTAAGGGAACAAATTAAATAAATATCGTTTTCCAAAAGGAAAGAAAACATAATTGAATACTTCTTAATGCTCTAATTCATAAAAAGAACCATACCTATAAATCTACGAAGAGAATATAACAAGAAAATCTCCTAAACTAATGATACAAATTAGAGACAGTGCCTCGTCCAAGAAGAGGGCCCAAACCACCAAGAGTCAGACTATTTGATAGAAATTTAGATCAACAAAGTAATTGAAAAACGAGAATTCATCGAAAGAATATATTCACATTATATTGTGTTAATAATTAGAACCCAACCTCAGTCATTGTTCGATCTTCAATATTACAATACTTCTTCATTACCCACGTAGGGGAAAATTATTCTCATTTTATAATATAAAAAGGGTGATTACAAGAGAAAGTATTTAGAATAAGGAACGATTTGCGAATCAAATATTTTTATATCATTCTTTAATATCTTTCTTAATTTAAGTCAAGAAAGATATACCCTAGTGAAAAAACTGAGAATATTGTCTACAACTCACTCTTTAATTTAAAATCGATCCTTCTTGAATTTTCCACGTATGTTCTTTAGATGACATCAACATCCAATGAACTTTGACATGCTCCCATAACCCCTATTTATGATAAAGCCTCCAACAAACGCATTAGCGATCCATCTATAAATAAAATAGCTTCATTAAAACGATATTATGAGAACAATCTTAATTGTTTTAAAACTTGAATTATATTAAGTGAAAAAGCATAGTTATGAAGAAAAAGAGAAAAAGATTGATATCAAAGATCAATATTCTTATGGAAATATATGACAAATACAAGTCTCAAAATTCCCCCGCTAACTTGTTGCATGTCCTCGTGCACAAAAAAAACTCTTCTATCAGGAAAATAGATACTTAACGTGCAGCATATTTAGAGAGTAGGTTTCATATGTCTCCTCTCCCTTGTATTTGAATCCATATTTGTCTCTAATTTCTCGGGAAGCTTCATGCAAACCCCTTTGTGAGAGTTCATAATCAACCTGATAATGATATTGTGGGCACAAAATCATGGGGAATTGATACATGCACCCCATCCAATTGATTCATTTGTCCATCATGATTGAGACATAGGCATGGACCCTTGAGAGGGCTTGCTAGAAATTATGCAACCCAAATGGCTATTTGTTCTTAACTTATTTTGATGATCTTGTCCATTTTAACTTGTCTCTATTCATTATTTCTCTTAATATGTCTTCCAAATAGTCAAGCCCTGAAGTCAACACCCCCACATGAATGTTTCTAATTTTGTCAATGACATGGGTCTTCCACACAAATCTATTATGCCTAAGGTATATGACAAAAGCATTTTCTGGTTCTCCCCTTATCCACAAATCACAAATTCGCTCACTTCGTTCATAAGCATTACATATTTTTTTTCACTTTACATGGTTTTGGAAAATGATATAAATGCTTGACACTGCACATCTCTAACAAAAGGAAGAATATTTTCATTTATTTCTTTTGAGAGTAGAAAGTTGTGCATACAAAGTTCACACAAAACATATTGCATGTGTTCATCCTATTTATGAAAAGTAGTTACGAAATACAAAATTCCATTCAACTCATAATAATCACCATAACCTGTAGCCTTAACCTTAAGCATTAAATACTGCTCTGCTAGGAACAGAGCATAACTGCAAGATGGGGCATTGCAAGCCATGAAACCTAAGATCATTAAGAAAATTTGTTCCTTGTCCTTTTTTAATTTATGAATCTTCTCTTTTAAATTTTGTATTTCCTTGCTAGCATTAGCCAAATCCCCAACTATTTCTATCTCTGTATGTGTTAATGCACGAAATCTCTTAAACGGTTTTTGGTATTCCACCATAGAGGTTGTCTCTTGCTTGTATTTAGTTATGATTTCTTTCAATGCCTTGATATTAGTCTCTATAATCAGTGGAGTATATAGGGGAAAACATATGTTTGTACCCATATTTCTATTGAAACTATCTTTTCAATTTAAATTTCAGTAGATTGAAATTCAGAAACTTTTATTTTTATTGTGAACATGAGATTCCTTGCATGTTGCCTTCTGAGGTTGTTTACCTATTGCCAACTGGTTCTTCAATTTATGCAGCATTCATTTCAATACAACATTCTCCTCTCTTAAAGAAAAAATTCTTGCAAAAGGTCTATTATTCTTCCTACTTCTCTTAGCTATAGTGCTCTTATCATCTCTATACAAGATTGGAAGAAAGGTAGAGATTTGAATTTCAATACATTCAACAAATATTTCTTCAATATGAGCAACCAAGGAATCAATAACCAAAATATTTGTAGGTAAATCACAAGTCTCTATAGCTACTGAATCAACAATAGGTTCTGAGAAGGAACCAACTAAAAGGTCATCTTGTGACCCATGTGTTGTAACAACCACAACATCATTAGATGATTGTGCAGTTATTTCATCTAGAGATGAGGGAAATTTTATAACTGTAGCTATGGGATCAACATAAAATTATTTCGTTGTAGTTGTTGCAAAACTAGAAGATGGTTCTATCAAAGTGGTGGTTAGAGAGTCAGTAGAAAAGGTTTGAACTTCGATGGTTGGAGGTTTCATCAGAATTTCCTTGGGTCACAACAATCATCCCATCTCCTATATCTATAGATTTCATTAAGTTTTCCACTTCTTCCATCATCTGTGCCACTTCCACATTTAATTATGTTTTATCTAGATTCATTTGCACAAGTGCTGGTGGGCCCTCAATATTATGAATCCCTTGATTTAGGTTCTTGAGACTCTTCAAGGTTTTGTGCTTCCCTTTCCTCGGGGGTTTCCTGAGTTAAATCTATAATTTTTATCATAGTAACTAGTTCTTTGAGGGGAACAAAATAAAATGGACTTTGCTTTTGCCACAACCTACTCAACCTAGCCAATATTCTTCTCTTTTTGGGTATAGAAGCCAAGAAATATTTGATTCACTTCTCTATCCTACTAGGCTTTTGAGAAGTCGAAGCTTTAGGTTGTGAACGTTCTTGTGAAGAATTTTCAGACATTGAGGCATCGTTTTGAAATATCTCCATGTTTCCTTCAAAATGATGCTAGTAATCGATTGTTGCAAATTAGGTGAGAACAATTGTAGCTTGGGTAACAACAATTATAAAAGGAAAGAAATGTAAACATGAAAATATGAAAGAAATAAAAAACAAGCAACACTTAGAGTAATTTTTTTTTGTTAATCATAAAAGAATACTTACGAAATTGTAGTCATGGGGATATTCCCCTAGTCGGATACAAGCTGCAAATTGGTCTCATTTGTAACTACATTTGGGAAAGACTCCTTAGTGACTGGTCAATGATATAGATGAAGTTGATGGTCATTGGTGAGAAACGAAATATCAGCATCATCAATTATAGTGAGACACATCGTTACATTATCATATACCTCACTAACTTCATATGGGCCTAGCCATATGGTCTGGAGCATTCATGGCAAGTCTTGAAACCTAGAATCGTACAATAGTTTCAAATCTCCCTTTTGATAAGAAAATCATTCCATTTAGCCCTTTGTTGTTGGAATATAGATGTTTGTTGAAGGGAAGAAAGGTGAATTTCATTTAATTCATTAAGATATTGTAGACGATGTTTCCATGCCGCTGAAAAATAAAAGCCAACTTCTCGAGAAATTTTAAGACTCTTGATTTCAAATTAAATTGGAAAGATTGGTGTTTTACCATAAACAAGATGGTAAGGTGAAAAACTAGTAGTATAATGCCAAGTTGTGTGGTAGACTCATAAGATTTCATTAATATTAGAGGGCCAATCTTGGTGATTAGAAGCTACTACCTTGGTCAAAATATTTTCCAAAACTTTATTTGTGCTTTCTACCTAACCATTTTCGTATGGATGGTATGGTGAAGTGACTCTGTGTTTAATATGATATTTCTATAAAGTTGCAAAGATTTTATGAGCTGTAACCTGGGGTCCTCTATCATTCACAATTTCCCTAGGTAGGACATATCGAACACAAAATTTTGAATAAGAAATTTATAACCACCTCCTTTGTAGCCCTGGGGACAATAATTACTTCCACCCATTTTGTGATGTAGTCTATACAGACCAGAATATAAGAATTTTGGTTCGAAGGTGGATTAATAAGGCCTACAAAATCCATGTCCCACCTTTAAAATGGTTCAACTGAAGGCTATGTCTAAAGTGGCATTTCATTAGAATGAATGGAGTGCCTCATTCCCTAGCAACTATCGCAACTATGGACATATTTCTTAGCATATTTAAATATAGTGGACCAGAAATAACGCATCTGCAACACTTTTGTCTAGTCTTACGATCAACAAAATGAACTCCGCACAAATAAACGTGACAAACTTTGAGGATATCATTAAGCTCATCTTCTCTAATACACCTACAAATATGTAAGTATTCCCCTGTATGGAAGAGGTAGTCGTCGATCCATGAAAATTGAGCACTTCATTGAATGATATGTTTCTCTGCTGCAAGGTAATTTGCAATGTCAGCATACCAGGGTGCCTTAGCTAATAAAATGAACAAATTCATCTAGAAATGTCTTTGATAAGGGAAGAAACAGGTGGAGGTGGGACCCTAGATAAAAATTTTGTGACAAGATTCTCTTTCCCAGACCAATATTTTATGGTGATATTGAATTCATGTAACAATAATAACCAAAGGTTCACTCTACCATTCGTAGTAGGTTTATTATCTACATAATTAATAGTAGAGTGATCAATATACAAAAATACAAGGTAGCCTATAATGTAATGACATAATTTATTAACAACATAAATAATAGCCAAAAAAAAATCTCTATCAGAGTGAATTTTAATTCCACAAGCATCGAATTTTTGTTGATATAATAAATAACGTAAGGTTTTCTATCTTCCTCCTATCCCAACACTACCCCTATATTCATATCATATGCATCAGAGGATAAGTGAAATGACATTTTCCAACTGGGACCCCCCAATACTAGTGTTGTCAATAGTAATTCCTTCAATTCTACAAAAGAATTATCACATCTATTAGTCCAATCAAATTACAAATGTCTTGTTAATGTGTATAAAGGTATTGTAATTCTGGATAAAAGAGTTATAAATCGACGATAGAAACCAACATAACCAATAAAACTATGTACCTCTTTTGTTTTTTGAGGAACAAGAAGTTTAATAATTACCTCTATTTTTATCAAATCTACCTTAATGCCTGCAACAGAAATGTAATGTCCCAATATTATACCTTCGGTCATCAACATATGACATTTTTCATTACTCAAGCACAATCTCGTAGTTATACATTAGATAAGGAATTTTTCCATATTGCTTAAATCTTCATCAAATTCATTGTCATATGGTGTAAAATCATCCATATAAAGTTCAGGAACTTCATTAATTAAGTCATAAAATATACTTAGAATTTCTCTCTAAAAAGTTGTGGGTGCATTGAAAATACCAAATGGAAGAATTCTATATGCAAATGTCCCCCATAGACAAGTAATCATGTTTTTGCCTTGGTCTTCTTGAGCAATCTGAATCTAATTATATCCACTAAATCCATCCAGGAAGAAAAATATTTCTCCCCAACAAGGGTATCAAGGACTTGGTCTAATGGGAGAGAAAAATGATCCTTCTGGGTGGCCTTGTTTAATTCCATATAATCTACAAAAATTCTCCATTTTCCTTACGAATAACAACTAATGCTGAGACCCATTGATTGTCAAATATGGCATATATAAAATTGACATCCAAAGATTTCACACTTGTGGATCAACATCCTTGATATCTGTATAGTCCTAACAAAAAGCTTGTTTGTGTTTGCAAAGGATTTCTATTAGTCGTTCACATTGAGAATTAGTAAGGATAGAATCAATGTTTAATGTTTTACTAGGCACAATTTCAACAATCATATTGTTATGACTATCGTCGTAAGGATGGGATCACTCGTGCATTCATCCATTGGATCACCTTGGGCCTCATTGTCCAATACTTCCCCTAGCATTTGACAAGTGGGATATTTGATAGTAGATGATTAACTGATGAAATTGTTAATAGTATCATCTTCATTATGTCGTTTAAATGTAATGACTTTATCAATAGTTAGAATAGGAAGTAGATTATCTTTATCATAATCACGAGAGAACCATATTGAATTTCCAACCTCCATACTAGGTTTGGAAGGTGGGCAAAGAGTGAGGCTCTTGGTGGAATTTCCCTTGGAAATTATCATATTTCTAGTTTGACATTTGATATATGCATCAACAGTGGTAAGCCAAGACCTTCCTAATATAAGAGGATGTCTTTATAATTTTTATTTAGGATTAAGAACTAGAAAATCAATTGGATATTCCCAATATTATTGAAACAATGACATCTTCAAGATCTCCCTCTGGTTTAATTACAAATTTGTTAGCTAGTTCCAACGTGATTGGTGTCAGTTTTAATGGATATATTCCAAGAAGAATGCAGGATTTAAGTGTTATGATATTAATGGAAGATCCAAGATCCACTAAAGTATTTTGAAATCTAATGACATGCACTTGATATATGACTACAGGATCTCCAAGATCATCATATTTCACAAAAATATGTTTTCCTAAAATTAGATCAAATAGTTTTCCTACCACATGAACAGTAGGGATATCCTTTGGTTTTCTTCCAAACCTTTTAACACATAATTCTATAATGGTTTTTGTGTAAATAGGCACTTCCTTAATGGCCTGAACAAGAGGGATTTTAACATAGAGATTGTCCAATTCTCCTATCAAATCAAATTCTGGATATATTGGTTGCTTGCTTATGATTAATCTTTTTTTGAAAGGGGGAGGAACAATTGTAACTTTAGTTATTGTTTGATCTCTGATAGGTTCATCAAGTAGTTCTAATACACCATAAGTTGCATCAGTTGAATATTTTTCCAAATGGATCTGCTCTTTATTATCTTTTTCACTTTTTTATTGTTTGAGGTTTATTAGAGATTTTTTGTAATAATTTTTCACCCTGACCTCAACGAATTTTTCCAGGCATTGGGGACAATATCCAAAAGTATCAGCAATTTCTAGAAGTTGCACGGTTCTATTATTCGGACTTAGATTCAGCTGTGTGAAAAATTTTGGTTGTAATGGTGGTGGAGTGTTTGAAGGTAACTGGAGTGGTGGTTTTGGTGATGGTTGTCACTGAGGAAAAACCTCCTCATAATTGATTAATAGGACCAAATGGGTGTTTCCAATCCTGGGATGATATCGACCCTTAAGTAGCTTGATTCACCCATTGAGGAGGATATGAAAATTTTTGTGGGGTTTACCAAAGCAACCCAAAACTTTGTTGATTCTTCCATGAAGGTTAATGAAATGGTTGATTTGGCTAGGATGGTGAAGAGTATTGTTGAGTTTTCCAAGATATCTTAGGATATTGCTGACTTTTCCATGGTAACCCAAGATATTGATGTTGGTTATATTGACTAGAAAATAAACATAGAAGGGTATTCAACCATACCTAGAGGGCCACCAAATATGCTAGTTCAGAATCCTACCCAACTTCCTTAAAAATAAATTTTAATCCTAGAAGGGATCGAAAATCATTAGTCAAATGTTCTTTTACACAAATAACATGGACTTTGATTGCATCCAATAGACATTATTTACGGCTATGCATCCATCAACAACGAGGACAGAAAATTTCAATCGCTTGACATGTTTCATCTTGCTTTTGTTTCAACTGTAAAATGTCCAAATATGTATTTGTTTTGCTCAATATATCAGTTTTACAATATTCTAACAGATTACCAATTTCCATGCGAGTAAATCCTTCACCTGCATCCTTATTAGTCCCTCTTAGAGGATCACCTACGCCATGTCTTCCTCTTGCAATTCTACGGGAACACGTGATAAACATTTTTATAATATCATTATAATATTACTGAGAAATACCCCCTACCCCATTAGATTAAGTGTCTCCAACCATTTTTCCTTCATTCCTCTAATTAAGGAAATTTTTAATACTTCTTTTGGAATATTAGTATAAGGTGAACTTTGTAAATTATACTGAAACCTATTTATATATTCTTCTAAAGTTTCATATTCTTTATAAATCATTTTAAATACCTCTTCGTTTAAATCCCTGGATCATAAATAATCCTGGTGTTTAGTAAGAAAGGCCTATTTCATCCAATCACATGAGATAATAGTACAACCTCCTAATCCCATGAACCACCGTAGAGTAACTCCCTTCAAAGTAAAAGGAAATAATGTTAATTTCTAGGGACCAGTGGTGTAATTATATCCTTGACACAAAAAATCAAACTCAAACAAAAAATCATTTGGGTCTTTTGAGGCTAACCCGTGAAAATTAGGAAGGCCTTGGAGGGGAATAACTTTCATGGGTGCATCCACTTGTGGATCAACAATATGAAACTCTATTTTCCAAGTCTATGTGCCTAACACTTGTCCCTCCATATGGTTAAAAATATGCGAGTAACCCTTGGGAATTCCAAAATCAGGGGGTACTATCTAAAAAGGGTCAGTATGGTGATGATACTCTAAACCATGTCTAGTCCTTACGATATCGCTTGAGTCAGTAATTTTGATTCCTTCCTTCACAATAGGTGTTCTAGGATGCTCTTGTTCAGAATGTCAAAAGAATGAGTCACTCATTTCACGTCTTCCTTCTTTTAAATTATAAGAGTGCCCCTCACTCTTGTTAAGAGGATCAGAATGTTTGTTTGATGAAACTTGAAAACGCTTCTCATATCCCATAGTTTTATCATGAATCTTAGCTTCAGCCGCAACAAAATATTCTACTACAGGAGGGGGAATAATAGTAGAGCCCTTCCTGGATACCGATTGGGGACCTACTGAAGCTTGAGACTCAACTTGTTGAATTATTTTTTTGATGAAGGTCGATCATCCAATGTCGACTTAACCCTAGTGTTTAGTACTTGTTGATGCATATTTTGGAATTATTTCTATATGATTCCCACCTCTAATTTTCTTCCTAGTGATGCATACCAACTGACCTGAAACTATCAACCGAGGGTAGACACCACCACAAGTTTTTACTAGAGTGTGTGCATAGGTTCTTACCTTCTATATTTAATATCCAACACCTAGGGAATTAGGTATAAAACTATAACCATACATTAGTACATTAGCACTTCGTTTTGACAACCTCCCCGATAACAGCGCCAGAATGTTTGGTTCCTAAATTGTTTTAAAATAAAAATCATGTATCAACATTAATATAAACCTGAGGAACATATTTTTATCTCAATGTAATCAGAAAAAATATATGCAAGAGACTACTAGAGGCTAACATTTGTCCTAAAATGATCTATCTTCCAATATAATCATAGAAATCGGCACTTGAAATAAAAAAGCACTTACTTACTCTAACCAGTCAATCCATTCTTGAAGAACTATGATCAACCACACAACAAATAAGATTCTAATTAAAGAAACTTGCAGGGATTCAATATAAAAGTAACATTGCTATGATATTTCATGAAATAATTCTACACCTATTGAAATAATAATAAAACTTTTGAAAACAACAATCGAAATAACAATCATAACTAAGGAAACAACCTAAATAAATATCGTTTTCGGAAGGGAAATAAAATGTGATTGAATACTTCTTAATGCTATAATTCATACAAAAAACAATACCAATCAATCTACTAAGAGAAGATAAAAAAGAAAATCTACTAAACTAATGATAAAAATTAAAGACATTGCCTCATCCAGGAAGTCGACCTAAACCACCAAGAGTCAGATTGTTTGAAAGAAATTTTAATCAACAAAGTAATTGACAAACTAGATTTAATCAAAAAAATATATTCACATTAGATTATATGAATAATTACAACCCAAGTTCAGTCATTGTTGTAATTATTCTATATTTAATACTACAATACTTCATTACTTATGCAGGGGAAAAATATTCTCATTTATAATACAGAATGGGAGATTACAATAGAAAGTATCTAGAATAAGGAATGATCTGAGAATCGAAGATTATCATATCATTCTTTCTTAATTGAGATCAATCTTATATATTTTGGTGAAAAAACTGAGAATATCGTCTGTAATCAACTACTTAATTTAAAATTGGCCTCGCTTGAATTTGCCACATATGTTCTCCAAATTCCATCAACTTCTAATGAACTTTTACATGCTCCCATAACCCTTGTTTATGATAAAGCCTCCAACAAATGCAATAGAAATCCATTTGTAAATAAAATAGATTCATTTAAAACAATATTCTGAGAACAACCTTAATTCTTTTAAAAATTGAATTATACTAACTGGCAAAGCATAGTTATGAAGAAAAAGGCAATAAATTAATATAAAAACTCAATATTCTTATTGAAATATATGAAAATTACAAGCCTCAACACTCACGTATCTAGGTTATTACTATACTAGTATGTTGCTCCACATAAGGTTTCTCAAACAGGAAAGACTACCACTAAATTCAAACTTACAATTTGCATGGTGGGTGATGTTGAGAAGTGTTCCAACGCACCTGATGTAGTTAGAACTAATGGAAGCAGTGAAACAAAAGTATTTTAGAAGTATACTTGGAAGTATGTTTGCAGATGGATTTTTATTGTCTGGAAGTTACACATAATTTAGTAGTATTTTTTTGATGTTGAGGGCCAATTCTAAGTGAAATATAGCAACCTTGATAAGGATTTAAAAAAAATGGACCATGTGAAGTTGTTAAGGCAAATCAAATCACTCCAAATCCTTGCACTAGAAAAAAAGCATACAACAAGTTATCTATAAAGATGTATGATCAAAACCTAGAGTTTCCAATTGATTGATTTCATGACAGACCTACTTCATGAATTGCTAGGCAAAGAGAGAAAGAGGAAGAGGAGCAAAAGTGAGACAAAATTGAGGAAGAGGAGCAGAGGAGAAAAGTATATGTAAAGGTGGGAGAGACATATTACAAAACATAAATAAAGTGAAGAAAGAATTAAGAATTAAAGACCAGGTAAGCCAGCAAAATAAAAACTTCTTGTATTAGGGGATTGGTGTCTCCTTTCAGGTAGTAACCTGAAAAAGAATAGGTAGGAGCCTGTAAGAAGAGGAGTAGGTGATCCTAGCAAGTTGTAGCTTGAAAAATAAATGAGAGGTTGAAACATTTTGTAGGTAGAATCCTAAAAATATTGATGTAAAAAGGGAGTGGGAGCTTGCTTTACATCACAACAACAAAGTTCATGGTTTTTCCCGTTATGGGTTTCCACTTATATCTAGTGTCTACATGTGTTGCGTGATTTTCTTGTGCATTTGCATTTGAATTTATGGATAATTGGCTAACATCTCTATAAAGCTACTAATTTTTATAGAAACATTTAAAAAGTTGTTAAAATAATTTGAAATTGGTCATTGCAAGAAGACACTATTTTGATTCATTCCCCCGATTCCCCCCCCCCCCCCCCCCCCCCCCCCCCCCCCCCCTCTTAGTAATTGCCTAGTTTCCAACATTTCCATCACTCCAAACATGTTTATTATCTCTTCTCTCAGTTGTCTCTTTGTCTCTTGATCACAATTCAAATTCCCCTACTTTGGTACTCAAGTAGTTTAACTGTTATGTGTCACTCGTATATCTCTAACCTCCCATACTTTTTCTCAATTTCAAATTTTAGATAGAGATTTCAATTGTATGTTCCTTCCACATGGAGGGTTCTCATTAATATCAATTTTCTTAATTTTAAATTTTACTCTCTTAATTTCATGCACACCACCCCCCTTTAGTGTCAGAGTTTATTTACATTCTATTGTCATTATTTCTCAATTAGAATATCATCCCCACATGTTTTATGATAGCTATATATTTAATTAAGCTTCATTTCCTTTATTTTAATTCTTCTAAAGTTTGATTTAGACCCGTCAAATTTCTCTTTTTTCCAAGTCCTATATAAATTTAATGTATATTTCACATTTAATTTTTTTCATACTCTTTAACTCTAGTGTTTAATCCATAAAATTGTATTCCAACTTCCTTTTTGTTTTCCCAATACCAATGGTATCAATTCAATTATTCCCTTCAAGAACTCCTCTGAAATTTCGAAGGGTACAACAATACTTTCCATTCAAGTATTTGTGATTAATAGAGGGGAACATAGGCATAAAAGTGATGACCATTTTTAACTCCAAGGTCATCCTTTGTTGTGAGACCAATGGTGATCAAGCATCAAAGTATTTGTTGAACCTCTGAATTCTCCTCCTTTTGACAATCCATTTTTCCTTTATCCACCCATTTTGTCACACATTTCCACTTCATTCTATCATTTAAGGTCATCCCAGTCATGAAAGTTACAATGAAAAGATGAGAATCCATCAATAGCTCAAAATCTATGTTTTCTTTATGAAATTAGTTTAAACTATACTTTAGCTACCAAAATGTGCACTTTCTATACCTAACTAGAATTTCCATAGCCAAATCCAAATTTCAACAAGTTTGCATGTGTTAGAGAACAACCAAGACACATGAGTAGTTGCTAAATTTAACTTGCATGGATATCCACCTATTGGTCACATGTGGAAGCTCATAGGATAAGTTTGGATAATTGGTCAAACTTGTGGTCAACATGGATATGGAATACTTGTTTTTCTCACAGTATCAAGAGGTCGACTCTACAATCAAGTGAGCATGGAGATAGCAAGCGAGCGAGATATGAAGACCTGAATTTAAGTTGATGATGTGTTAATAAATTCCTTCTCATGATTTTTTCCTTCAATAGTGAATCATGAGAAGTGAAATTCCTATTTTGATCTAGAAGCTTAGATGTCAATTTCAATTCTCCAATCTAGGAAATAATTCCTTAAAATTGTTAATCTTGAAACCATCATATAAATGTTCCATTTTGAAAGTGAGAAAAGAAAATGAATTAAGTTTAGAAATATTGTTATTATCATTTCCTATTGTGATTTTTTTTTTACACTTCAAGTAATACAAACTTTGCTCATGGCATCTTTTTGATTGTGTTGGTGATTCAAGCCTCGTGATCTGAGTGTTTAACCTCTTGCACTCACTAAGAGGGAACCCTGAGGATGTGTGAGATGGTATTGTTAAAACATGTTTCAAGAAAGGCTCAAATTGACTTTAGCCTTAGTCAAATTGAGTAAATCAAATTTCCATATCAACATGACAACTTGCAGGAAGTTAACTAGTGTGACATGGCTTTTGTCACTCAGTTAGCTCAGTAAATTCAAGTTAGAGGGATTGGATCTTAGTTATGCATGTGTGATTGCTAAATTTTAGTAATCCATCTCAACTATTTTCAGTTGTTCTTAGTTAATTGACCTCTAACTATTGATAGAGTCAGTTGAAGGTCATTTTTGCATTGGGACAACAGTCTAACTTAGGTATTTGTCATTTAAATGATCAATCAACCCAAAATAGCTAGTGCATGGAAGGAATTTGAGTTCCTTGAATGAAGTGGATATGACACGGCAGCGTAACATCAATTGTAAATGAGTGTTAGTGTATAGGTGTTGCATGAGGTTAGTTGATCCATCCTTTGGAATTGCACAATCAATTTAGAGGAAATTCCTATACTTTAGGGGCTAATTTTCTCAGGAATTATGCAAGGAGATAGGAGGATTGGTGGGAAAATAATTGGCTAAATTTTGGCGAGAGTTACTCATTGAGTGGAGAGAACAATTATCCTTTTGTAGGTTGAGCTAAGAACTAGAGCTAGGAATTGTAATATTTTATTTATTCAATGGATTAATGCAAAAAGGCTTGAGGGGATTTTCCCAATTGGGTTCCCCTAGAAATCACTCTATATTTGTGGTAATACTTATTGCATGTATATGAATGTTATTCTAAATTTTGGTTTTCATTTCATAGATTAGTAGAGTAGAATTGTGTCTCTCGTTTTCAGGTTGAAATCTTGAGAAGTTGCAATTTATATCAAATTTATACATGATATCAAATCCCTAAAATCACATTAGAACCATTATTTTGAACTTGTCTCTCAGGAATTTCAATGTAGCATCTTCAGTGCATCATATTTTCTTCAAGATCAGGGGAATGTCTTTCAATGGTCCAAGATTGGAGTATGCCCTGGAGGGTAGCTCGAATTTCATAGCTTGGAAGGACCAAATGGAAGCAGTGCTCAATGATAATGGTGTGTTAGAATATGTTAAAATTGATATTGAAAAAACATCCATAGTTGGATGCACAACAATTAGCTCAATGGAAGAACGATGTTGCAAAGGTGAGAAGAATTATTTTGGAAGGTGTCAGAGAACATGTGGTCTCAAATATCCATGGAAAAGAGACACCATTTTCTATGTGGAAGACACTAACCGAGCTATTCGAAAATAGAAGTGACCATAGAAAATTGTTCTTGAAAGAGAAACTTTGAAACATCAGGATGCAAAAAAATGACATTATGCTGCAGTATCTCACTAGCTTTACACAAATTCGAGATGACCTTAGAGGGTTTCACGTGAATGTTGCAAAAGATGACTTGGTAAGCCTATCTCTTCTAGGCCTTCCAAAATCTTGGCACAGCTACCAAGACTTTGTGAATGGAAGGGAAAAATTACCGAATTGGAAAAGGTTGTGATCCGATTTGGTTCAAGAAGAGTTCAAGAGAAATAATAGAGATTGAACATCATCCAATATTGAGGATGAAGATAATTTTGTATAGGTTGGACAGGGGAAGAAGGGACAAGGAAAGAACACCCAGAGCAAACCTGAATCTAGTGAAAATAATGCCAAGAAGAAATACTTGAGAAACATAAAATACTTTCACTACCATGAATTTGGGCACTATGCAACAAAATGTCTACACAAGAAGTCTACCAACAAGCCTATAGGAGGAGAAACAGGTGAAGAAATGGCTTCACAATTCAAATTAGAATTCACCCTAATAGCATGAATGGGTAGCAGTATTATAGGCAATGTGTGGTGTTAGTGTCAGTCTTTCCAGCCTTCCTACAGTGATCAAATATGCTCTTACAAAGTGGTCTCAGAGTGTCAAGGTCAAATTTTGTCATTTCAGTGAGTCTTCAAGCAAAATTTGGTCACTAGGCATTAGGTCTAGGCTTTGCCCAAATGTCAGTCCATGTCATCATTCAGCTGAGCCTATCATCATTCAGAGGGTTTTCATTATCATGTCAGTGTCTAATGAGTCATTTTACATCTTGTTCATGCTTCAGTTGTGCTTTGGCAAGGTCATTTCCCTCTCCTAGGGTTTTGAAGGCAATTTCTCTTGGGCGGCTAAATAATCAGCAAAACTCATATCGTGATGTTCATACACCTTCCCCTATCCTTAAAGTACCTTATAAAACACTTCCCATCCCTTAGATCCACCAAATTCCTCATTTTTCCACAAACCCTAGTTTCTAGCTACAACCTGGCAATTTTCTAGGTTGGGCCTGTGTTTTGCCCTTTTGGACCCCTTCCCCTCACTCAATCTCTGAGATTCCACTTTCCCCTACTTACTAACATCCCTCCCTACTCCCCAAAATTTCCCCAAGAATTTAGAAGCTCCCTATCCCCTTCATTTCGCTCCATTTCGACAAAATTCCTTATTCCACACATCGGGATAAGTTTCACTCAAACAATGTTTCAGAGCAATCAGAGATAAATTTTGAAAAACTGAGAGAGGTTTTTTCTCAAAACATGCCAAGCAAGAAAAACCTCCTTCACTTTTTACACAGGTGTCATGGTTTGAGAGAAATGTCAATAATAGCGTTGCCTCAGGAGAATCAAAGACACCTCTGAAGTGACCTTGGGAAAATCAAGTTTTCTCCTAGCTTTGTTGGCAAAATGATTTTATTGATGGGTAAAATGATAACTAGACACAAATATCTTTCCAATGAGCTATCATGAGCTCAATTTGGGGTTGAGGAAGGCATTCAAAAGTTGACTGTAACAGTACTCTTCTTTCAGGCAGCCTCATTTGGCACTTTTTGACCAGTCTTGGGATATTTGATTTTTGACAGGTCAAATCAACTCCAAATTGAAAAATTCCACTTGGGTTGGAAAGTAGACTCAAATACCTTTCCAACGAGCCATCCTGCGCCCAATTCCAACACCAGGAAGGCCTCCAAAATCCTCCTGCAAAAGCGCAACCCGTTGAGAGGTGCGCGACCCGTTGATAACCCTTCTGCAGTTCAAATTTTGAACTGGCGCGACCCGTTGGGAGGGGCGCGACCCGTTGAGCTGTAAGCTACAAATTCACTTCAAACTCACTCAAATATTCTTCAAATTTGCAAATTGGGTTGAGGTAGGCTCTCTACAAATTGTTTTGTTGGTTGATGATGAATGATTGACCTCCATACTTGTTTTAAAGCCTCCAAAGATGCAAGTGAAAAAATCATTCAGTGGCTGCTTGTTGATGTTTGAAATTTGCTAGGGTTTTATGTGGTTTCAAGAGGTTTCCGTTTGCACATTTTTTTTCCCTTCCCTTATCACTCACATGTTCATTTGCCCCTATTTTCCCATGCCATGTTGAAAATAAAAGTGCAGGCCATCCCTTGTCCCTAGTCACCAAAAAATCAAAAACCCTACCCCCTCCTAAAACAGCAAAACTGTAAACCCTAGCTGGCCTCACTATAAGCATATTGTAAACAAGAAAACTTGATGAAATTGCAAAGTACATTGTGGACAAACTTCCCAAAACAATCCCCATGATTTTCCCTTTGTCCACACATGTATTTCCCTTATTTCCCATATCCCTGCATATATACATTCAGATCTTCATGAGATTATCAGGCAGAGAGAGGCGGAGAACCACTTGTTACAGCAGAAGCTTGACATGGCTCAATGGACTATCAACTATCTTGAGCAGCGCAACAAGCAATTAGAGGAGGAAAAGGAACTTGATGAGCTATGGAGGATACGCAGCGACCGAGTCATAAACCGTAGGAGGCCCGGTGACCTATTGCCTAAGGAGAGAGAGTCAATGTCCATCCGGGTGAATGCACACTTGGAGAAGCTGTTGGCGAAGGCCAACCAAGATAAAAGGCTGCTAAGGAACATGAAAAACCATTATTGGGCTAGGATGCATGTTTGTAAAGCAAAGATGAAAATGTTCCAAAGAAGGTTGACCGAGGCTCTCAAGAGGAAGAAGAAGGCCAACCCACTCCGCATCTTGGCCGAGGCTTCTCTCACTCATCATGACACTCACTAGCCTCTCCATAGCACCAAGCACAAAAATTTTTGGAAGTTTTGGCTCATTTTTGGCATTTTTGGGCAATTTACAGGTTTTGGCTTCTCAACGGGTCTCACCCCCGGTGAGACCCTTTGTCATCGTAGCTCCGTTTTGCGGAAACTCAGCATTGGTGGATTTTTCATGCAAAGTTACATATGCCCATCCATTACCTAGAGTTTTCATGGAGTTTTGGGCCTCCAAAAGGTCAAAATATAGTCAAATTTTGACTTTCTGCCCCTTTTTTGAGCTGCAGAAGTAGTCTTGGGAGAATTGACTTTTGACTAAGAAAATTACCTCCAAATCAAAAAATTCTGGTTGGGTTGGAAAGTAGACTCAGAGACCTTTCCAACGAGCTATCCTACACCTGATTCTGATACTGGGAAGGCCTCCAAACAGGCCTCCAAAGTGCGCGACCCGTTGAGCAGCATGTGCGCGACCCGTTGAGCAGATTTGACCAGTTCAGCCCAGAATTTGCAGATTAGCACCAGTTTGACTTGCTGAGGTCGATGGTGGTCCTTTTGACTGTACTTGTGGTACTTTTTGGGTACTTTTACTCTTGTTTTACTCTTCTATAAGTTTCTCTCATGTAAAAGAGTAAATTTGACTGTATGAACTGGTTTCCAAGTTTTTAGAGGCAAGTTGTTTTGACTGCCTATTTTGTAGTGCTTAGTTTAGGAGTTGTTCAAACAGCTCCTAGAAGGATGAGCTCGACCCCTAGAGGTGGGGGAAGAGGTTAGATCATCTATATTATGTACTTTCATGCTCATTTTCATGGTTGGACTCTTGAGGGAGGAACTATCATTGTATATTTTTCTTGTATCTCTGCAATTTTTGGCTAAGGAAGACCAAGGTTTTGCAGTCATCATTGGGATTCTTGTGGACTCATTGTGTTGATGGTGTGTCTCTTCATGTTATTGTAAGCTTTGTTATGTGATTCATTTCCTTTCTATACTGCTGCATATTAAACAAATGAAGTGATAAAGTTAGAATTCATGCTTGCATGCTCTGCTTTCAAATTTGTTTAATTTCTATGTTTTTTACTGTCTAAAGAGAATTCAAATCCATTGTTTGCTCTCTTTAGCCTTCTTATCTTTCTTCCAGATCATCCATTTTAGCTAAAGACATCTACACAATCTCCTACCTTGCCCCAAAGACTTCCCTGCAGAAACTGTGTCCAATCCCCGCACCCTAAATTGCAGTTCCTCAATTTGCCACCAAAACCCCCAAAAAACCCCCAAATCAACCTTCAAATCAGTTTACTAGCCTAATATCAGTATTACCCATTTGGTCATCTCATCAATTGAAAATTTACCGAGATTGACTGGAGAGAGCCTTCTCCTGCCCCGTAGGGCTAGCTACGGGGCTGAATGGTTTGATGTTGCCTTGAGGTTTACCTTTCTCAGCCTGAGGTGAAATCTCAAGCGCTAACATACTGGCGACCATACTGGGGAGAACAAACTTGTTTGTGTTGATGTGTTTGTTTCATAAGTCTTAGACGGAGCCTGAAGTTACGCTAGGTAGCCTTCGAAAACGCTCTTGTTTTACATCAGCGCAAGTAGATAAACGCTGCTTCAGTCAATCTCCGTGAGCTTGTGAATACAACACTTCATTTGTATTTCACCCCAGTACATGTATCAAGTTCAGATCTGATTGTTGATGGTGAACAACGATCAGACACTTGAAAGGCTGAAATCATTCACTGGGAACTCCACTGAAAACTCCAGAGATCAATGCTTCATGGTGACTTCACTGCAGAGAGATCAGTAGCTGTAAGATGGATCAGATCGCAAGAAGATATGCTCCCTTGAGCCAAGATCACATCCCCGGTTTTCCAAATAAAATTCCGAAGGTAGATTGGTCAAGGAATCTGCCTATATTTAATGATGATGGTAAGAAGGATGCTGCTTTACATCTAGTTAGATTTCACATGCATATTCGCAAGTTGAAGGTTGATTTTCCTGAAGATTGCTTGATGAAGATATTCTTGGCCACTCTGGAAGGTGCAGCCCAATCATGGTATGAAAGTTTGCCGCCTGCTTGTATTTACTGTTTAAAGGATTTTCATGCTATGTTCATTGAAAGATATATGGACTCTTATCCATCATTACATCTAGTTCAAGACTGTTGCAAGCATGCTTATAGTTTTATTGAAAGCCTTGAGAAGTTTTATGAAGATGATAATTTCATGGATGAAGAGATCATGGAAGCCCTGTATGAAAAGCCGTTTCAGCAGCACATAGAAATCTTAGAGGATACTTGTCAAGATCAGCAGGTTGAAGATGGCCATATGGCTGTAATTGATGAAAGAGAAGAGCTTGTTTCAGATCTGCCCACAGAAGAAGACAACATGCAGATTGAAGAATGTGATAATGTTAGGACAGCTACTTCAGTTCTAGATTCAGATCATGGTGACCAAGAATACCTTGTGCCGAATCCTGAAAAGGAGAGTTTTGTTGTTGAGATCATAGACAAAGTTCTTGATCCAAATGTCCTTATGCCATCAAAACAGAGCCTGCATGAGGAGGTAATTCAGCCAGCTCATGAACAACAAGATGAGATCTTTTTTCAAGTAAGTGAAAACTCTTCTTTCAATCATAATTTGGATAGTTTGATTGCCATGTCATATGAAGATGATCAACAATGTTTCCAAGTTTCAGAAGATCAGGACTGTCATTCAGATTTTTCATGTTTTGAAATGTTATTTCAAGAAGACAAGACTTGTTTGAGCAAAGGGAAACAGAAAGCCTTATCTCCTTTGTCTGAAGAGGAGATAGATCAGCTTTTGAAAGGTCATGCTACGACCCAAGCTAAAGCAAATCGGCAGTGTGCACATGGTCACGAAAGTGTTGGTGAAACTTCTTCCTCTTTTGAAAATGATGACAGTCTTGTAATTAATTTTATAGATCAGCAAACGGATAATATTTTCTTTGATGAAGATGATGAGGCTGTCATGTTTGATGATCTTGAGGATTGTTTTCTGTTTAAGAATGACCTAGACCATGAAATTGAGGAATATAAGCTTGAGAGAGACAATATGTCAAAATTTATCACGGTCAAAGAATTTACAGCCAACACTCATATGGCAGAAGCTTATACTTCTCTGTGCCTTCCTATCAATCAGCAACCCACTGTTCTTTCAGATCAGAATGAAGCGAGTACTTATATTTTTGCAGCTGGATCTCCAAACAAGGTAGTGCTTCAGGATTATCAAGATCCCTTTGGCATTCTTCTGCAAGCATTAGAAAAGATAAATGTTGCCTGGTTCATTATCATAAGCTTTGGTTTCAGTGGTTATTTTGAGTTGCCTACAAGTTCATCGTTTCGCCTGCTCGAGATAAGCGAGAGCAGAAATTTGGTATGTAGCCATCTGCTGGATTGGTTACATTGGAAAGCTCATTATACATGATTGTACATATTTCATTAGTATGCAGGTGGTTGTCATCATGATTCCAAATCTTGATGGACTGCTGCCCTTCTCTTGTTTTAGTTAAGTTAGACATGAGTCATTTGTGTTTGGTCTATTGAGTGAGTTTTTTCAAGTTATTTCAGTTTGCCATCGAGTCGGTTTGAGTCAAGCTTCAGTTAAGTTTCAGTCAGTTTTCCGTCAAGTTTTCATTCAATAAATGTGTCAAAGTTTTGTGTCAAAGGTGTAAATAATGACTCCATCGCCCAATGGTTGCAAGCACTGGTTTGCTCTCCCAAATGTCTAAGGTTCTTGGCACCTCCAAGGAGCTACCATCCCCATTGGAGCCAATGTTAGTGTCAGTCTTTCCAGCCTTCCTACAGTGATCAAATATGCTCTTACAAGTGGTCTCAGAGTGTCAAGGTCAAATTTTGTCATTTCAGTGAGTCTTCAAGCAAAATTTGGTCACTAGGCATTAGGTCTAGGCTTTGCCCAAATGTCAGTCCATGTCATCATTCAGCTGAGCCTATCATCATTCAGAGGGTTGTCATTATCATGTCAGTGTCTAATGAGTCATTTTACATCTTGTTCATGCTTCAGTTGTGCTTTGGCAAGGTCATTTCCCTCTCCTAGGGTTTTGAAGGCAATTTCTCTTGGGTGGCTAAATAATCCGCAAAACTCATATCGTGATATTCATACACCTTCCCCTATCCTTAAAGTACCTTATAAAACACTTCCCATCCCTTAGATCCGCCAAATTCCTCATTTTCCCACAAACCCTAGTTTCTAGCTACAACCTGGCAATTTTCTAGGTTGGGCCTGTGTTTTTCCCTTTTGGACCCCTTCCCCTCACTCAATCTCTGAGATTCCACTTTCCCCTACTTCCTAACATCCCTCCCTACTCCCCAAAATTTCCCCAAGAATTTAGAAGCCCCCTATCCCCTTCATTTCGCTCCATTTCGACAAAATTCCTTGTTCCACACATCGGGATAAGTTTCACTCAAACAATGTTTCAGAGCAATCAGAGATAAATTTTGAAACACTGAGAGAGGTTTTTTCTCACAACATGCCAAGGAAGAAAAACCTCCTTCACTTTTTACAAAGGTGTCATGGTTTGAGAGAAATGTCAAGAATATCGTTGCCTCAGGAGAATCAAAGACACCTCTGAAGTGACCTTGGGAAAATCAAGTTTTCTCCTAGCTTGGTTGGCCAAATGATTTTCTTGATGGGTAAAATGACACCTAGACACAAATATATTTCCAATGAGCTATCATGAGCTCAATTTGAGGTTGGGGAAGGCATTCAAAAGTTGACTGCAACAGTACTCTTCTTTCAGGCAGCCTCATTTGGCACTTTTTTACCAGTCTTGGGAGATTTGATTTTTAACAGGTCAAATCAACTCCAAATTGAAAAATTGCACTAGTGTTGGAAAGTAGGCTCAAATAAATTTCCAACGAGCCATCTTGCGCCCAATTCTGACACCGGGAAGGCCTCCAAAAGCCTCCTGGAAAAGCGCGACCCGTTGAGAACCCTTCTGCAGTTCAAATTTTGAACTGGCGCGACCCGTTGAGCTATAAGCTACAAATTCACTTCAAACTCACTCAAATCTTCTTCAAATTTGCAAATTGGGTTGAGGTAGGCTCTCTACAAATTGTTTTGTTGGTTGATGATGAATGATTGACCTCCATACTTGTTTTAAAGCCTCCAAAGATGCAAGTGAAAAAATCATTCAGTGGCTGCTTGTTGATGTTTGAAATTTTCTAGGGTTTTATGTGGTTTCAAGAGATTTCCCTTTGCACATTGTTTTTCCCTTCCCTTATCACTCACATGTTCATTTGCCCCTATTTTCCCATGCCATGTTGAAAATAAAAGTGCAGGCCATCCCTTGTCCCTAGTCACCAAAAAATCAAAAACCCTACCCCCTCCTAAAACAGCAAAACTGTAAACCCTAGCTGGCCTCACTATAAGCATATTGTAAAAAAGAAAAGTTGATGAAATTGCAAAGGACATTGTGGACAAACTTCCCAAAACAATCCCCATGATTTTCCCTTTGTCCACACATGTATTTCCCTTATTTCCCATATCCCTGCATATATACATTCAGATCTTCATGAGATTATCAGGCAGAGAGAGGCGGAGAACCGCTTGTTACAGCAGAAGCTTGACATGGCTCAATGGACTATCAACTATCTTGAGCAGCGCAACAAGCAATTAGAGGAGGAAAAGGAACTTGATGAGCTATGGAGGATACGCAGCGACCGAGTCATAAACCGTAGGAGGCCCGGTGACCTATTGCCTAAGGAGAGAGAGTCAATGTTCATCCGGGTGAATGCACACTTGGAGAAGCTGTTGGCAAAGGCCAACCAAGACAAAAGGCTGCTAAGGAACATGAAAAACCATTATTGGGCTAGGATGCATGTTTGTAAAGCAAAGATGAAAATGTTCCAAAGAAGGTTGACCGAGGCTCTCAAGGGGAAGAAGAAGGCCAACCCACTCCGCATCTTGGCCGAGGCTTCTCTCACTCATCATGACACTCACTAGCCTCGCCACAGCACCAAGCACAAAAAATTTTGGAAGTTTTGGCTCATTTTTGGCATTTTTGGGCAATTTATAGGTTTTGGCTTCTCAACGGGTCTCACCCCCGGTGAGACCCTTTGTCATCGTAGCTCCGTTTTGCGGAAACTCAGCATTGGTGGATTTTTCATGCAAAGTTACATATTCCCATCCATTACCTAGAGTTTTCATGGAGTTTTGGGCCTCCAAAAGGTCAAAATACAGTCAAATTTTGACTTTCTGCCCCTTTTTTGAGCTGCAGAAGTAGTCTTGGGAGAATTGACTTTTGACTGAGAAAATGACCTCCAAATCCAAAAATTCTGGTTGGGTTGGAAAGTAGACTCAGAGACCTTTCCAACGAGCTATCCGGCACCTAATTATGATACCGGGAAGGCCTCCAAACAGGCCTCCAAAGTGCACGACCCGTTGAGCAGCATGTGCGCAACCCGTTGAGCAGATTTGGCCAGATTTGACCAGTTCAGCCCAAAATTTGCAGATTACCACCAGTTTGACTTGCTGAGGTCGATGGTGGTCCTTTTGACTATACTTGTGGCACTTTTTGGGTACTTTTACTCTTGTTTTACTCTTCTATAAGTTTCTCTCATGTAAAAGAGTAAATTTGACTGTATGAACTGGTTTCCAAGTTTTTAGAGGCAAGTTGTTTTGACTGCCTATTTTGTAGTGCTTAGTTTAGGAGTTGTTCAAACAGCTCCTAGAAGGATGAGCTCGACCCCTAGAGGTGGGGGAAGAGGTTAGATCATCTATATTATGTACTTTCATGCTCATTTTCATGGTTGGACTCTTGAGGGAGGAACTATCATTGTATATTTTGCTTGTATCTCTGCAATTTTTGGCTAAGGAAGACCAGGGTTTTGCAGTCATCATTGGGATTCTTGTGGACTCATTGTGTTGATGGTGTGTCTCTTCATGTTATTGTAATCTTTGTTATGTGATTCATTTCCTTTCTATACTGCTGCATATTAAACAAATGAAGTGATAAAGTTAGAATTCATGCTTGCATGCTCTGCTTTCAAATTTGTTTAATTTCTATGTTTTCTACTGTCTAAAGAGAATTCAAATCCATTGTTTTCTCTCTTTAGCCTTCTTATCTTTCTTCCAGATCATCCATTTCAGCTAAAGACATCTACACAATCTCCTACCTTGCCCCAAAGACTTCCCTGCAGAAACTGTGTCCAATCCCCGCACCCTAAATTGCAGTTCCTCAATTTGCCACCAAAAACCCCAAAAAACCCCCAAATCAACCTTCAAATCAGTTTACTAGCCTAATATCAGTATTACCCATTTGGTCATCTCATCAATTGAAAATTTACCGAGATTGACCGGAGAGAGCCTTCTCCTGCCCCGTAGGGCTAGCTACGGGGCTGAATGGTTTGATGTTGCCTTGAGGTTTACCTTTCTCAGCCTGAGGTGAAATCTCAAGCGCTAACATGTGGTACCTTGATTATGGTGCCTCGTTCCATATGACAGGGTGCAAGGAGTTTTTTAGTAGCTTGTAGGAGAAGGATCTCCAGATGCATATCAAAATGGGGGATGATGGGAGGTACAACGCTAAAAGAATTGGTATTTTCACCTTTGAGAGGGTGAAATCCTCTCCTCTTCACCTCAAAGGTGTTATTTCTATACCTGGGATGAAGAAGAACATGATATTTCTAGTATTATTGGAGGATTGTGGCTATGATGTTATGTTCAGTACAAGGAAGACCTTTTTAAGAAACATAACTACTGTGAAAGTGAAGCAAATCGGAGTTTCAGTGAAGAACTTATACAAACTTGAGGTGGGAGATTGTGTTGCATTGACAAGCAAGGCAAAAAAAGTGCAAAGTCAGGATGTTGGAGAACTCTGGCATAAGAAATTGGGTCATCTACACCATGTTGCCTTAAAATCAATGCAAGAAATTACCACTTGTCTTCCTAAAGGCTCCCTTGACCAGCAGGATGTCTACAAGGGTTGCACATTAGGTAAATATGTCAAATCCACTTTCAATGGCCAAGATAGTAGAGCAGATGCACTCTTGGAGTGAGTCCACTTTGATGTTTGTAGACTCTTTTCTATATCCTCCCCAATTACATAAGTACTATCTTATTTGTATTGATGATTTCTCTAGAAAATGTTGGATCTTATTCATGTGAAAGAAGGATGAAGATTTCTCAAAAAAAATTGAATTCAAGGAATTGGTTGAGAAGGTGGCTTCAAATAAGTTGAAGGCTCTCAGGAGCGATAATGAAGGTGAATTTGTTTCACATGCCTTCAAGGATTTTTGTTTCAAAGAAGGTATTTGAAGAGAGTTGATAGCACCCCATAACCCACAAAAAAATGGGGTATGTCAGAGGAAGAACAGGAGCATAATGGGAGAAGAAAGGGCTATGTTGCATTATCAGGGGGTTCCATTGCATCTATGGGCAGAAGCATGCAACACATAGTCTACTTGTAGAACCAAAGTCGTCATAGAATACTTGGTATGTCACACTGGAGGAAGGTTTGTCTGGGAGAAAGCCTGATGTGTCTCACTTCATAATTTTTCGAGATTCAGCTTATTGACATGTATTCAAGGATTCGAGGAAGAAACTTTAGCCTAAAATAGAGTTGGAATTTTTATAGGATACACGAAAACTCCAAAAAATTACCGAGTGTATTTTCCTTCACTGAGGATGATAGTTGTAAGAAGACATGTCAAGTTCGATGAGGACAAGAATATGAGGTTCTCTCTGGAATGAGATCTGAGTATCCCACTAAAGTAGGAGCTTCTAACTCCAAAGGATGAGCCTCAGGATGAACTTTAGGAAGTTGTGGAGCAACCACATGCATAGGAGCTAACAGGTGGTAGAGTGGAGGCACCCACTCCCAGAATCTTCCAAGGAGGGGAGAAAGAGAATTAGAGAATTCGATAGATTGTTGCAGGATGTTAGTGACAACATGGTAGCCCCTACATCACAACGTAGGTAAAGGAGGTCACCTGATAGGAACACTTGTTACATGGTTCTCATGATAGAGAACATTGACATAGAGCCTTCTTCATTTAAGGAAGAAATTTCTCAACTACTTTGGGTTAATTCCATGGTGGAAGAATACAAATCCATCATGAATAACATTTTATGCGAGGTGGTGCCAAGACTATAAGGGAAATCAATGGTTGGTTTGAGATGGATCTACAAAGTGAAGTATGCAGTTGACGGGAGCATTAAGAAGTACATGGCCATATTTGTGGCCAAACAATTTTATTAGGTAGATGGAGTGGACTATGAGGAGACTTTTTCACTAGATGCAATATATTCCTCAATTATATCCATTCTAGCATTGGTTACGTAGATGGGGTGGAAAATCCACCAGATGGATGAGAAGACCGCCCTTTTCAATGATGTTGCTGAGGAGGAAACCTACATAAAGTAACCAGAAGTATTTGATACATATGATCGGGAGTCACATGTGTGCAA
Organism: Pinus tabuliformis; assembly: GCA_031772625.1. Lineage (NCBI taxonomy): Eukaryota > Viridiplantae > Streptophyta > Pinopsida > Pinales > Pinaceae > Pinus > Pinus tabuliformis. The sequence continues at coordinate 718,096,197 of CM062804.1, read as the reverse complement.
ACTCAAGAGAGCATTGTATGGCCTCAAACAAGTGCCTCGAGCATGGTACACTTGGATCAACAGTTATCTCATTAGATTGGGCTTCACCAAAATTGAAGCAGATGTGAACCTCTATCACATTGTGGTAGATGGTAAATTTCTTATTCTTGTTTTGTATGTTGATGATTTAATATTGATAGGTGATGATCAGTTGATCCACTCTTGCAAAGAGAATCTTGCAAGGGAATTCGAGATGAAAGATATGGGCCTCATCCATTACTTCCTCAGGCTGCAAGTATGGCAGGGTGATGGTGAATTGTTTGTGTCTAAAGCAAAGTATGATACCGAGACACTTCAAATATTTCACATGGATAATTGTAAGCCCATGGACACACCTCTAGCTACAAACTAGAGGAAGGAGTATGCTTCTTCAAATGAGGAAGTTGATGCTACCATTTACAAGTAGCTTGTGGGTTCACTGATGTATCTTGTGAACACACGACCCAACATGTGTTATGCAGTCAACCAACTTAGCCAAGCTATGGTGAGGACTACCAAATTATATTGGAAGGCAACAAAGCATGTGTTATGGTATGTTAGAGGCACTACCCAGTATGGATTATGTTATATACGGACAGAGGGAGTGAAGTTGCAAGGCTTCACCAATGTAGATTAGGGAGGGAGTCCATTCAATAGGAAAAGTGCATAAGGTGATATCTTCATTGTTGGGTCCACAGTTATTTCCTAGTACAACAGGAAGTAGAGGTCTATAGTTCTCAACTCAGAAAAGGTGGAATACATGGCTACAAGTCAAGAACCATGTAAAGCAATCTAGATGAGAAAAAAACTTTGTGGGACTATTCAGTAAGGAGATGGATCGAACAATGATATATTGTGATAATTATATTTTCATTAATCTCTCCAAGAATCTGGTATTTCATGACAGGTCCAAGCACATCCATATCTGGTATCATCGTTTGCGGGACTATGTTTAGAGGAGAATTATGTTACTATAGTACATTCCAACTAAGGAGCAAGATTATGACATCTTGAAAAGGCATTGTCAAGAGGTAAATTCGAATTCCATAGGTGTAGGATAAGGGTGGTGGAAAATCCCTTTCTTTCTACGAGGGATTGTTAAAAAATTATAGCAAGAAAGGATCAATTTCACTTTAGCCTTAGTCAAATTGAGTAAATCTAATTTCCACATCAGCAGGACAACTTGGAGGTAGTTAACTAGTCTGACATGGCTCTTGTCAATCAGCTAGCTTAGTAAATTCGAGTTAGAGGGCTTGGAATTTAGTTATGCATGTGTGATTGTTAAATTTAATTAATCCAGTTTAGTTATTTTCAATTGTATTTAGTTAACTGACCACTAACTATTGATAAAATCAATTTAAGGTCAATTGTGCAATGGGACAACAATTTAACTCAAATATGTGTTATTTAACTTATCAATCAGCCTAAAATAGATAGTGCATGAAAGGAATTTGAGTTCCTCAGGTGAAGTGGAGATGACACAACAATGTAACATCAATTGTAAACTAGTTTGAGTGCACAAGTGTTGCATGAGGTCAGGTGATCCATCCTTTGGAATTGCACAATCAATTTGTAGGAAATTCCTATCTTTAAGGGGCTAATTTCCTCAGGAATTTCACAAGGAAATAGGAGTCTTGGTGGGATAATAATTGGCTAAGTGTTGGCCAAAGCTTCTCATTAAGAAGAGAGAACAATTATTCTTTTTTAGGTTGAGCTCAGAGCTAGAGCTAGCAATTGTAATAGTTTCTCTATTCAACTCATTAAATAAAAAAGGATTGAGGTATTTTTTCCTAGTTGGGTTCCCCTCGAAATCATTGTGTATTTGTGGTTTTTCTTATTGCATATCTATGCATGTTTTTCTAAATTGCCATTTTCATTCTGCTTATCAGTAGATTAGAATTGTGTCTCTTATTTTCAAGTTGAAATATTGAGTAGTAGAAACTTCTATCAAATTTTTATATGTATAGATTTATTTTTCCATTTTGATTTAATTTCCTTACACTCTGTACCTATATCATAATTTGATTTACTTATTTGTTCATTTTATTTAGATACTCTATTTTATTTCAATGCTCTATTCTTAAAGTAGAATTTCACTCATTTCTCTTCATTTTGTTACAAGTCAAGCGCTTGGTAATAAACTAAAAACATAAAAAATATTTATATTGAATTGTGTTTTAAGCTTAGTCTCATCTTATGTGTGATTATGATTTGCTCTAGTTTACAGTGTGCACATCAGTGATCTTTTTAGGCTCCTAGAATTATTGTTTCATTGCTATTTGTTTACTTTATAATATTTATAATTTCAAATTTTTGTAGCTTTTAGATCAATTTTACTTTCCCTATTTGATACTTTAGATTTCCTTCCAAGTCACACAGATTAAATTTGTTTTAAAAGTTTCATAGAATACATTTATTTTAAAATTTCATAGAATACATTTGTATAATACATTTGTTTTAAAATTCCATAGAATATATTTCTTTTGTAAGTCAAGAAGCTTAGATTTCCTTTCAAAGAATAGTAGAGTAATTTTTTGTTTCAAAGTTCAATAGAATAAAATTTCATTTCCTTGTTGCATAGAATAGATTTTGAAGTTTTCGAATTAGCATGGTTTGCTTTGAATTCATTTAATTTTCAATTCTTGAACTTAAAATTGTCCTCTAAGACAAAACATGTGTGTGTGCTTACTAACATCTTGTCATAAATAGGTTTAATGTTCATCTTGAAATTAGAATAGTTTTATTTCAATTAAAATTTGATAGCCTAGCATATATAGTGAAAGTGTACTTCACAAGTTCACGAAACCTATATTGGTGATTTAATGTAAGTAGTTTAATAAACAATTAAGTTACCCAAAATTTTCGGCATTGTTGTTGGGGAAGTCTACATAGGTGTCTACTTTTAATTTAGAATGCATTTTCATTTAAACAGCTCTATTTAGGGGGAGCAGTAGATGAGAGGTAAGAACCTAAACATCATGATTGTGGGGTTCTCCCTAAATTAGAGTTGTCGCAATCACATTTCATAATAGTTTCATTCATTCTTTAGATGCATAATTAATTCATATTAGAATCATTTAGGATGGTTGTATAGAGAACGAGATTCTAGGCATAGATTTGTAAGTAGGGGATGTATTTCAATACCAACATCACCAGCCACCCCCACCAGACCATGTATTGCCATACCACCTTCTGATATGCGCATTCCATTATTTGAAGGTAGAATAAGACTTCCTGAAGCGCATAAGTAAGAAATTCAACCTAAGGACTCACCAAATTCATCTATAAAAATTGTAGTAGGAGAACCTACATCCCCAACTAAAGGAGTCATATTTCTTTCTTCAACAAGTGAAAAACTCATAAGACATTGAATTAGAGGTACCTAGTGAGGAGGAAGAAGTAGAAGAGGAATTTTTTTTTGAACTACCATTGACAGAGGAACCAAAGGAAGAGGAGGTACAAAACCTATCATTGAACATTATATTAGCTCTGAAGAATCTATAATGGTAGGTGAAGATGGGGAAGTATATAATGGAGAGGAAAGACCAAGAATTAGTGGGGAAGAGGTAGAGTAGGAGGAGGTGGTAGAGGAGGAAGGGGAGATGATAGGGATTTTCATGAAGAGGATCCTTTCGGAGTCCTTATTTTAGATATTGACACCACTTCTACCATGAAAAAAAAATCCCCATCTATCGTCCCTAACTTCGATGGGATAAGAACTGAGGATCCATAAAAATTTCTTTTTTAGTGTTAGGTATTGTGTATATCATATTAATATTCACTTGATACTCAAAAATTAAAAATGTTTCCTACTACTTTAAAATATGGGGATCTTACATTGTTTATGGGTCTAGGAACACAATCTATAATGACATGGGATGATATGAAAATAATATTTTTTTAAAAATACAAAGATTATTGCATACACCATGACCTTAAGGATGAATTTTTTAATATGACCCAAAAAAGAGGATGAAAACCTTAAATATTTGTTGGCGAGATTTTTTTTATAATGTCAAAAGAGCTAACTTGCATAGTTTAGAAGAAGACAAATTAAAATTCTCTTGCTAAAATCCATAAGGGATGAATGGATTGATCTTCTTAACCTTATGGGTAAAGGATATGTTTTGCAATTATCATTTCAAGACATTTGTGAGTTATGCAAACACGTTTCAAGAGGAAAATCAAAACATGGCAAGAATCCAAGAGATCCAATCATGTCAAGGGTAACCCAGTCTACATCCTGAATGGTAAGTAGAGAAAAATTAGGTAATTTGCTTGATAACTTTAAAAATGATATTCTTGGGAACCTTAGTGAACAACTAGATATGCTAAGGATACAAAACAAGCAAAAATTTGAAAATGTTGTGTTGTCTATTTTATGTCCTAGATGTAGGAAAAATCATGCATTATGAGAATGCCCTCTTGATAGTGTTGAAATATGTGTTATATGTGTAGAAACACATGCTATAAAGGATTTCACTTCAATACTTTGACTTAAGGTTGTTTTTCAAGAATAAGTCAGGACAAGTCAAATTGAACCACTTTGTCATGTTTCTCCCAGAAGACCTTGGAAACCTTGGAAAACAGGTATGGCGCAAGATCCTAGTGCACAATATCAATATTATGCACAACCACAAAGTAATTAGAATACACCATTACCATGGAAAACTTGGCCACTTCAACAACAAAACCCATCTTGGTCACAATGATGGCAGGGTTCTTATGGTAGGAATCCCCAATATTCTCAAACTTTCTAATAGCCATACCCTCCATACCAACCTCAGTGTTATTCTCCTCCCCAACCTCCACAACCCTTACAACCACAATTTCAACCCCAATTGACTTCAATTCAACCGCTCACATTACCATCCACTCCATTTGCTCATAAATATAACCAACTACATGCACAACCACTCCCCAGTCCGAATAATAAAACACCTCAAATTACCATCTATAATGTTTAGGGTCAAAATTTTCAAGCTTGTATGACAGCTCCTCTAGGTGTAAATGATGTCCAACTTAGATGTGGTCGATTTTTGCAAAAGAAAACACCTCTAGTTGTCATCCAAGAATATAAAGAGAATGAAATTCTTGAAAAGGAGACATCTCCTGATCAAGAAAAGACCCCTCCAAAGGAAGATATTCCTACACAATTAGATGGCAATGGAATAAAATAAACTCCTACAATTCCTATATCTGAAAAACCTTTTGTTTCCTTACAAGATCCTCCTTTTGTGAGATACTTAAAATTGATAAAGGAATAGAAAGGAAAATAATTTACTTGATTAAATTGCACTTTCACTATCACAGTCTATCCTTATAGCTCCCTGTACTAACCCCATACTTGAACATAATATCTACAACCAAATTGCTTCCTTACTTGCAAGAGTGGCTCCCATGTATTCTGCCTCTATAGTTGATAGTGCAATTACAGATTGTTTCTTACTCATCCACTGATTGCACCTCCAAATACATTAAACACATACCCACTTTTAGATCTTCTCTAATCTAGATCTCCAGCCTAGTATGCATCAACAAAGCCACAAATATCCAAAACTCTGTCTAATCCTGGTCTTCCTTGGTAGCACAAACCATAATCACTAGTGCCACACAAATACCTAAAAACCCACTTCACTGAGGTCAAGTGATCCTTCCCTGGTTTTGACATAAACCTGCTCAATACCCCACAACATGTGCAATGTCTAGTCTAGTACATACCATCACATACATCAGGTTACCAACTTCACTTGCATATGGAACACAGGACATGTCCTCTTCCTCTTCTTGTGTCTTGGGACATTGTTCAGCATATAACTTTACACTTACAGGAATAGAAACCTTCACTAGTTTAATATCATGCATATTAAACCTTTGCAATATTGTCTCGACATACTTCCTCTGGTTTAACCAGAGCTTCCTCTTTGTCCGATATTTTTTAATTTCCATTCCCAAAATATAGTTTGCAGTGGCAAGATATTTCATGTCGAATTTTGAGGACAAATGGGTCTTCAAATCCTAGATAATTTCTTTGTCATTTCCAACCAGCAACATATCATCCACATACAAGACTAGATAAATAACATGGTCACCAATTAATTTAAAATACACACAGTGATCTTCTTTGCTTTTGGTGAAGCCAAGTCCTCATTTAAATGTATCAAATTCTTGATACCACATTCTTGGTGATTGTTTTAACCCATACAAAGACTTCTTTAACTTGCATACCAGTTCTTTTTTACCCTTCACTGCAAAACCTTCATGTTGCTTCAGGTAAATCTCCTCTTCCAGATCCTCGTGAAGAAATGTTGTCTTCACATCCATCTGTTCTACCTCAAAATCAAAAGCAACAGCAACAGATAGAAGTAATCTAATAGAAGATACCTTGGCAACAGGAGAAAACATATCGCCAAAATCAATTCCCAGCACCTGCGAATAACCTTTTGTTACCAATTGAGATTTGTAATTCTCCACCTTTCCTTTTGAATTTGTCTTCTTCTTGAAGACCCATTTGTTGCCAATGGGTTTCCTTCCAAGCAGCAACTTCACCAAATGCCATGCCTCATTTTTGTGCAAAGATGCCATTTCATCAACCATGGCCTCTTTCCATAGTTTTCCATCCTCTAAATCTACTGCTTCCTTCAAAGTTTTGGGATCATCATCATTAATAGATAAAGAAAAATTTGAACAGAAAGCAGATGGACTATACCTTTATGATTGCCTTCTTTCTTGAACTGATCTTCTCACACCCAGAGTTTGTGGCTCTTCATCTTCTAATTCCTCCTTTGTTGTAGAGTCTGATTCTTCCTCCTTAAGCTCAAACTATATATTCTTAGGTTCCTTTGGTTGGACTTCATGTTTAATAATGTCTTTGACCTCTCTGAACACCACATCTCGGTTGTACACAACCTTCCTTATTACTGGGTTCCAAAGCTTATAACCCTTTAAACCATCCTTATACCCAATAAAGATGCACTTTTCTGATTTACTATCCAACTTGGTTCTTTTCTCCTTTGGAACATGTACATATGCATCACATCCAAATACCCTAGATGTGAAAGAGAGGGTTTCTTACTAGTCCATACCTCGTGTGGAATCTTATCCTCCAACGGTGATGAAGGTGATCTGTTGACCAGGTAACATGCTGTCTCCACCACCTCTGCCCAGAATTCTTGTCCTAACCCGGCACCACTGAGCATGCTTCTTTCCCTTTCCATCAATGTCTTGTTCATTCTTTTTGCAACTCCATTTTGCTCAGGTGTGTATGGAGTAGTCTTCTTCCGTGATATACCACGCTTCTTACATAATTCTTCAAATTCCTTACTACAAAACTCTCCACCATTATCTGTCCTCAACACCTTTATCTTCTTCTCTGTCTGGTTTTCCACCAGAGATTTAAATTCTTTAAACCTGTCAAAGACTTCAGATTTATTCTTAAGGAAATATATCCATGTATTCCTTGAGAAGTCATCTATAAATGATACATAGTACACAGACTTACCTATTGATGGAACCCTCACAGGTCCAAACACATCACTATGCACAAGTTCTAATTTCTGTTTCGCCCTCTTACCACCAGAGAGGATACTCACCCGATTCTACTTCCCATATACACAATTTTCTGAAAAATTAAAATCCAGAAAGCTATTACTCATACCTTCTACCATACCTTTACCATTAAGTACTTGAAGGCCCTTCTCTCCAATATGTCCAAGAATTTTATGCCAGAACATGGTCTTCTCTCTAGAGACCACTACATTTTTTGCTCCACTTTTAGGAACCACAAAGTTGTTGCACCCATCAACAACAGTGCTACCTTGTAGCTTGTACAGAGTTCCAATTCGAACTCCCCGCACCAATATCAATGCCCCCCAAACCATCTTGTAGGTATCCTTCTCAAACACTGCTTTTACACCTGCATCATCCAGTTTGCTTACAGAAATTAGATTTCTGGCTAATGCAGGAATATGCCGAACACTCAAAAGTGTTCTAACCCTTCCACCTTGTAACTTCAACCTTAATTTTCCACGACCAACAATTCTAGCCTTCCTGTCATCCCCCAAGAATACATCACCACCATCATATTTCTCATACTTGTCAAACCACTCTCTATTGGGAGTGAAGTGAAAGGATGCACCTGAGTCAATCAACCATGCCTCATGATCTACATGTGTACTTGAAGAAGCCAAGTACACATCCCCACCTTCATCTGAGGTGGTTTTCATCTCTGCAAAAGGAGCATCATCAGATCCCTTTCCTTTATCAGGAGCTTTAAATTTATAGTCCCTTTTGTAGTGCCCTTCCTTTCCGCATTTCCAGCACACCAACTTTACAGGTTTTCCTGGAGATTTAGATCTCCCTCTAGATTTAGATCTCCCACTCAATGACTTATTTTTGTTTCTGTTCTAGGACCATCCTTGTATAGACAAGGCATCATCATTCTGGCTCTCCATATTTTTCCGTCTCTTCTCCTCCGCCAGCAAGGATGAGACTATTTCATCAAATTGAAAGGAAGTTGCATTGCTACCTATTGCAATAACTAGACTATCCCAAGAATTTGGTAGAGAACACAAAAAATTGATGCACTTATCTTCATCTGAAATTTTAAATATCAACAGATAATAACTGACTTACCAAGGAATTAAATGCGTACAGATGCTCTGTCACTGAGTCTCCATCTTTCATCCTCAGGTTATACAACTTTTTCCGCAGAAAAAGTTTATTCACCAAAGACTTGGATTGGTACAAAGTCCCTAACTTGTCCTGCAAAGCCTTAGCCATAGCTTCCCCTGATACATTCAGCAATACTGAATCTGAGACACACAATCATATTTTGCTCTTTTCCTTCCGATCTAAATTCTTCCATTCTTTATCAGATACTCCCGTTGGTTTAGTACCTATATCTACCATGATCCACTGATATTTATCCACCAACAGATCCTCCATCTTGAGTTTCAATAACTCAAAACTCTAACCATTAAATTTCTCGATCTCTATCTTTCCACTGCTTGGCATCTTCTTTCACCACCAGAATCGATCCCGTAGATCTCCCACTGAACAGGGTCTACCACAAGCCAAAGCAAAAACCCTCAGCAACAAAGGCATCCCCTTAAAGCCAAAACAACTCTGATACCATTTGTAGGTTTTAACCCTGTACAGAAATTACCTGCATACAAATTCTAAAACACCGAGAATAAACAATGTGAGAGCATAAAACATAAAACACATATACACAGAGATTTTCCCTTTATCCAAAAATTGGGACTACTAGCTTGATTTGTCATTATGTTCCTTTCAATGTTACAATACATATTTATATATGCTGAAGAATCCAATACCATGGACCAAAAACCATCGCGTCCAAAACCATGGACCATAAAACATTGCGTCCAAAAACCATGTGCAAAAAATAATGAACAAAACCATAGGTAGATCCACCCAACCTAATATAGGTTCCATGGTTTTGGGGTTACTTGCACCCTTCAATCCCCCTGAGACTCCCCCATGCTATGCAATCGGTGCAATGAAGGGGGGGCGATGCCCCCCTTCTAACCCCCTGGTTAACTACGTCGGCTAGCCATGGAAAGAATATAACACAACCCAACACGTATAAAGTTGGGGATGTTGGTAATAACATTCCTTAGATTTATGCAGCTATAGACAACAGGCAGGAGGATCACCAGGCATCTATCATTGATATGGACGATAAGCTTTGTGATCAAGTTGTTTCTATTTTGATTGACCCTATATCTAATTATAGTTATATTAATTCTGACCTGGTGGATAAATGTGGTTTGAGAAAAGAAGTGCATGCAGAAACTTGGTTGGTACAATTGGCTACATGTACAAAGAAGAGAGTTCCCCATTAGGTAAGAACTTGTGCATTTGAGTTAAATGGTATGCCTACAACAACACATTTGAATATAATGTCATTTTGCTTCTACATGGCCATTAAGTGCCTAGATGATAATGGGAAAAAGATGTTGGGAATAATACTAAAAGGGGGGGGGTGAATCACTATTTACAAATCAATAACTTTTTACATTACATATTAAGATTTCTATAGATGACTTTACTAAATCTAACCTATGTGTGCACTCGACTGTTCTTAAAGAAACTAGCGTATATCCAGTGAACTTATAATTCAATTAATCCATCATATGTTTGTCTTCAGCCATTGCATTAGTACTTTATTAGCCATTAGATAATAATAACCAGATGCAACAATAACATAATAAACCATCACACATAAGAAACACACATGAACACCAAGCTTTAAGGTGGAAATTCAATGCAGGAGAAAAAACACCTGTTGTTGTTGTCTCTATCTTCCTTTTAATATAAGAAAAACGTGTTTACAATCTTGTACTCGTGTAGAATCATACCAGTACGTAGGCACCCACCCGTAGAAGGCTACAACCTTCTCTTGTTCTCCAACTTCTACTGGAAGGAAGCTACAACACCCTTGCTCTTGTACTGGCTGATATGTTTACAAGTACGTAAGAATCGACCTACAGAAGGATACAACATTCACTCTTTCTCCAACTACTACTGAAAGGAAGCTCCAACCCTCTGATCAAATCACCAGCCACTACTAGAGGGAAGCTTCGAGTTCCTCACTAAAGGCTCCAACCCTTAGTATCCTCCAGGGACCACATTTCATAAATTTTTAGACTAGATACTCCTGGTACACAAAAATACAGTATGTAGGCCATGTTTCATCAAATTTTCATACAAGACCCATTAGTAACATTGAAGCTAAAAATAAATCACCTCTACAATACATCCATCAAATACAACTATGACAACCAAACACTGAAACCCAATCATCTCTTTCTGAATCAACCTGTCAGACTGAATGAGTCGTGTTAGGTTCCTATACCAATAGGTTTCATCTTTCATGATTGACAGTGGAAGTGCCAAATATGTTCATCTTTTCATACTGCAAAGGTTCCATATTTTGTAAAAGAATTAGAGAGAATTAAAAAATGTAAAGAGGGTATGCCCTAAAAGAAAAATCAAAGGGCAAGAAAAAATCAATTGGTCAGAAAAAATGATAAAAATGAACCCCAAAGAAAGACCAGGAAAGTGGCTAGCCAAAATGCCACTGCTAGCTTGATGGATGGCCCAACAGTTCAATCTAGACCATGCCATGTTTGAAATTGCTTGTTCTAGAATAGAGAATCAATATCTGTCCAAACGGTTCAAGCTTGGCAGATCACCAGCTAGGTAGAGAAATTAAGGAGCCCAACTGCTTAATCTGGGCCCGTGGAAGAAATAAGGGTAGATTTAGATAGGAGGGCAGTCAAAAGAAAAGAGGATAATCAGGGTCTGCAAGCCTAAGTGCACCCATTCAAAAGGAAGAAAAAATGTTAGGTGTATTAGGCCGGGTAGGTAGTTTGAGGTTGCAGAAGCAAGGTTTTGGTCACTTATGATACTGTCAAGGAGAGCTCATCTCATCGATAAGAGAAATTTCAAAGCAGTTGTTTGATGGCTGAACTATGGAAGCATTTCTAACTCCCTTTCACTCCCCCCCTCAAAGTTTCTTACTAACATCACCTTAAGGACCTTGGGGATCTTCCCAACAAGTCCTGCTTTCAGTCCATTTTTGTAAAATATCAAGTCAAGTTTTGACTTTCTTCAATGAAAAGAAGCCACATTTCTTGTGTAAAAATCCTCATTCCAAATTCCATCCACTTATTACATCTAAGTTTTCCTTCATAAACTTAGCTTCATGCCCCTACACTTTCACTTCACAAGGTCATATTAACTTCTAACTCTATTATCTAGCTCCCTAGATCACTTCCTTACCCCTATTATACAAAAAACTATATAAAATTCCAAAAAATATTACATAACCCACCCCATGGCACTATAGCCACATAATGTAGTCTTGGGAGATATTAGTCCATTTAGGACTAATATAAACCCTTCCGTGTCTTAACCTGGAGTTAATGTAACCTCTGGTTAAATTAACAACCGCTGCCCACCTCTCCGCTCATTAAACTTTGTTACTATACCCTCCACGTTCATTTTTAAAAGTTTGGTGTTTAAAAGTTTATTAAACATTAAACCCCTCCAGCGCGTATAACGCATATAACCCGCTTTCCAAAGGATTGAACCCCCTGCCACATAAATAAATCAATATAATATATAGCGGGCCCCCATACATTAACCTACCGCCAGCTTCGCGCTCCGTCGGCCCTCTGATCCACTCTCCCAGATCCGACGCTCCAGATTGATTTCGGAATGCCCCCAACGTCTGGGAGTTAGCATCTGATAGCACAACGGTTTTGCCGTCGTACAAAAGACGTGTGTCCTGTTTTCATTGCATCGGGCCTCCTCTGACACTTACCGCCCCTGTACAAAAGGCGGTCTGATAAAACCATTTACCGCCTTCTGTCTGGGCACCACATCCTCGTGACATCACCTCTGCGTCAATCTGCTGCTGCTCCGTGTCACTGCCACCGCATCTGCCTGCGTCCCTACCCTGACACCGTGTCCTGTGCGACGTCGTCACCCCAGTCAACTGCCACGACACCTTGCCATACCCGGGACCTGCCAATGACGTCATGCTGACATCATTGGAGAAAAGCACCAAAAACGTCAAAATGCCGCAAAAACACAAATTTGCGCTAAAAATCGCGAAAGTGGCGTTTTTGTTTTTTTTATGCAAACAAATGGTGCAAAGTCCTTGCATGCAACTTACGTCCAGTTCACATTCGACATTACCGTAGCCACCCAGGCATACTCGACCTGCAACCCGACCTCTTTGGCCTCCGCCTGCAACTCTTCACCATAGCAATCTCTCGAAAGAACAGTTATTTACCCGGAAAAACGCCCGTAACCCTATTTTTCATAATTTCTCTGCAAAATTTGCCAATACACCTAAAGAATTCACCTGAAAGACGTTGGAACTCGCGAGCTTCTCCTCTTTGCCCCACTGTATAACTTGATTTGTGGCCAAAACCCGGCATCTCCATCCCCTCTGATAAAATTTCCATTTCTAGCTCGAAATCTAGCTCCAATTTGACCGCGGAACCGCTAAAGACAGTTTGCTAAAGCCCTTTATTTTACTCCCTTTCTGGTGTACTTATCGCAGAGCCCTCCATAGTCTTCATTTCATTAAGTTTTACTCCTCAATAACATCTCTGCACAGAACTTAAAACTGTGAGTTCCTTGCCCAGAAAGCCATTATCAGAACTCTGTCCCTTGTTGAAATACAGGCCTAATCCAACTATAATCACAGTTAAAACATGGAGGCCCCAGTTTCCCTCAATATTGCACCACTAAATGCACCCCATAGACAGTTAGAATGGATTCCACTGGCAGATAGAGACTATCAAATTGATGATATAGAAGGAGACAAGCCTCATCTTCAGGGTTTCTATGAGATAAGGAATAAATTCAGAAACAACACTGATCCATTGAGAATATGGGAGTCGAATATGCCCATGTACTACTTGCCCTTAGTAAATTTATTTCCTGACCTCATCAATCAATGTTGTTCCAATTATGAGCCCTCTCAAAGGGCAGTGATGGGCCCTGCTGGTAAAGTCCTCTTCTACATTACTCCTCAGTCTATCAATGAGATGTTGCAATTCAAACCAACTCAGCCTTTGGTCCCCCTTTCCATGAAGAATCTGCTAGATCAAGCCTCAAAGTTGCCCTCTGCAGAGATTGATCGAATTGCTAAGTTGTTTATGCCACCAGACTGTTACTCCAGATTCACAATCCCCTATCTCCATGTTGCGTTTACTGAGGAGGGAAAAATGCTTATAGATATGATCTCCTACATCATGGGATTCAAAACAAGTGAAATTGTGGACAACACTGTCTTTGCCTTGATGTCTATCTTCACTCCAGGACAGCCCCCTGCTGTCCAGTATGATTATGCCACCTTCATAGCTGACAATATTCATGACCAATTCATGAACCTAGAAAGGGAAAGGGTATTCAAATACACCTCATATATCTATCATTTGATGCTATATTATTAGTCTGAAAGTTTCCTAGTCGTCCTCAAAAAATTGGATGCTAGGGGGGAGAGGAGGTCAGTCATATTTTGTTCATCAGTATTCCATCATGTTAGTTACTCCCCATACACATATTGTGAGTTCATTGACCTTTTTGTCTATCAAGTTACCTGCTTATTATCAACAGATCCTCCTCCTAGACTCACTGATGAGATGCGAAAGATTCTACAGCTTTCCAAATGCTACAACATTGGTGACTGGTATTTTTACCAAAACCACACAATAATCAGGGTTTATGGCTATGAATTAGCCCCCTACCAACTGCTAAAATATGTCCCTATGAGACTCTTTGCCTTAGAATACTTTTGGCAATTTGGTAATGAAGATATGATTCATTTCCATGGCAAAATCAAAAGGGCACAGCTGAAAATCAGACATCAATCGGGTCCATTTATTTTCAATAAGAGAGAAGAAGCATGGAAGGATGCTGACCAGATGCTGCGAGAGAAACTTAAGCTCAAACTAAGTTTCATTTGGTCACCATATGATCCCAATCACTTTATAAACCTTAGAAGAATCAAATATAGGCTTGCAGGATATGTACATTGCAATATCCCTCAAATTGAACAATATGCCAATCAACAAGAATGGGTAGAAGGCACCCTAATGGAAGAGATCACTGAAGAAGAAATAACAGAAAAAGAAATCAAGAATCTGGAAAAATCTGTTGACTTGGAATCTTTTGGACAGGTCTTTTTTACAGCTCCTCAGCACCTTGGAGAAGGCACCTCATCTGCCACGGCCCCCCAGCAACCTGCCCAAGTAAGTGCCCCACCAGCAGCATCATCTAAAGGAAAAGAGGTGCAGCATTCAGAAGAACAAGTGCACAATTTGGGACTGCAAGAAACAATGGCAGATCGGCCTACTTCTACTGATGAACAAAGTCAAGGGCAAGACCCTTCTACTCAAGAAAAGGTGATGGAGATCCCAGTATTACAGACACCTCTTAATGAGGAAAGAGCAAAGAAAAGGGATAGACAAGAAGAAACCCCTCTAGGGACATCCACCGAGCAGCAAGGGGAAAAGAGACAGAGGTTGAATCCTTTTTCAGAAGAGGAAATGCCAAAAGGACAAACAGAACAGCAAATTCCCCCAAGCATGGAGACATCGGCCATCTCCTTTCAGCAGGAGCAAGAGAGACAACAGGGGGTGGAAGTAACATCCACCAGGTAACAGAGCCGACAGGGTTCTGACATTAAAAAAGCATTCACTGATATCAAAGCTAGGAATGAGCCAGTAAGATTACAGCTATACAACCAGCTAATAAGGATGGCCCCCACCAATCAGTAAAGGCTAATGGCAGCCTATGACATCCAGAAAGGGAGAATGACCCTCGATCACTTCAGATCTACAACTCAGCAACCCCAATCAGTTTCTGACTATATTAGAACCAATCTGGAAGTGTTCGCCAAAGACATCCATCCGATGGACGAGATTGAATTGCACAAGTAGACCGGGGAGATGGTATATTCTACTTTAGCAGATAAAACATTGTTAGCCCACAGATTGCAAAACTCTTTGCACAATACTGCTGCCCAACTAGAGTTGGAGAAAGCTTCATCACAGGCCAAGGAAAAGAGAATCAAGTCCTTGGAATAAATCATCATAGAGCTGGGACATGATCCCACTGATCCCAAGGGAGTGCAAGCTTTGATAAAAAAGAAAGATGAAGACATATCCACCCTTAGAAAACAAATCAAGCTGTCACCCACATTGCATCCTCAAACTACAGAGGTGGCACAACAAAAGGAAGAGCAGGATGTCGTAGCTTTGCTTACAACCTTACATAAAAGGTTGGTAGAGACAGAAAGTGCCTTGGAGGCATCATTATAGGGAAGACAGGGAGAGTTGGCGTCTCAGCCAATTCAAACATCTTAGATTCTTACATCTACTCCTCCTACGGCCACCATAACAGTCCCTCCCACTGTTACAACATCAGAAGCAGGTGCTTCAAGCTCAGCACCAATTTCAGCAACTACTACAACACCTGCAAAGCAAGGCACCAGCTTGAGAATGGACAATATGATGAAAGAAATAGAAGCCCTGGAATTGAAAATGGCAAAATTGAAAGAAACCAAGTAAAAGCTGGCTAGAATTGAGGAAAAATATGACAAGTCAAAGCAGGATGTAGCTGAGAAGACAAGGGAATTGAAAGCCCTAGAGAGAAGAATAAAGGAGCTGGAGAAAGAGCTCACTTTTGATAAAACTATAGCAGATGTCAAGAAAATTTTGTGGGCCAAAATTGGCCAATCCATTAAAGACCAATGGCAATCCATTGAGACCATTCATGAGAAAATGGATTTGATAAGCTTGGCTCAGTTTGAAAACCAAAAGGCTAGAGCATCTTTAGGAAATATGCCCGAGCAAGCTAATAGAATGATCCAATTTTTGAATGCTCGCACCAAAGGGCAGTTGGCAGAAATGGGAATCAAGAACAAGACTGAAACTATCTTGCTAATAAAAAGGGTGTTAACCCTTAGGAATTTTGTGCAGACATTGGAAATAAAATGCCAAGAGATGCAAGCAGAGGTGGATGAGTTCAAAATAAAGATCACAACATTACAAAGCAGAGGGCTACCTAGCCTAATAACCAGTGCTGGAAGACTATTGTTGCATAAGCATTATGCCAACAGGGTGAAAAATTATGCTTCCAATCAAATCACAGCTTCCTCGAGCACATCAGAAGAAACAGGGCCTCCATCTGGACAGAGTGTCTTTGATAAATTAGAAAATCTATTCTACATTGCACATGAGATAAACCATCTCTTTGAAGCCCGGCAAAACTTTTATAGATACACAGAAGCTGATGAAACACTGATAAAGATACAAAGGCATCAGCTACCTACAAAATATTGGTGGAGAGGAATTATGGAGACATTGCTGAGGTGATTTTGGTTATTGATTCCTTTTTGTAAACTATAGTTCAGCATATACAGATGGCACGCTCCACCTGTCAAAGGATTAAAGCAGCATAAAGCAGAATTGGAATGGTAACTACAGCTCAATAAATGAAAAGAGGCCGAGCACCCATGATGAAGACAAAGACAAAGTCAGAGATGTACCAGCATCAAAACAGCACACGCAGAATAAATGCGCAGCAGGCAGTCGACTCATTCGGCCCAGAAAGTCAAAATTTTCTAACAAAATGGACAACTAACAAGCCAATATTAACTGCAGCGTTTAATTCTTCATCTACTCCCTTGGATGAGTTGGTGATGTAATTTATTGCATGAAGACTCATCATCTAGATATTTTGTATCTTATTTTTGTATATATACCTCCCCATAGAACGTATTTAGGGTTGGTTGGTGATTCTCTCTAAGAGCTACGCTGTAAATTTTTAGACTTTTAATACAAATTGCTGGTGAAGTTCATGGTCTGTGAACTGTCTGGATATGGAAGTAATGAACTGCGTTCTTCTACAGAATTCCTGTGTCGTTTAATGGAACAATAAGTTATTCTAAACCGTGTTTTGTCTTTCTGTGTTTGCAAATTCCACATATGTTTCATGATCTTAGTAACAGAGAAGAAGAATAACTCAGGACTTGTTTGAATACACCCTCTTCTCAATCTTTGTTTCTAATTGTGTTTTCTTCAGAATTAGTCATAAATATGAATTCTTAATTGCTCATGTTTGAACTGATTTTCTCATTATGGATGCTGTTTAGTAATTCTTAACTACTCCTAGATAATATTCTCACACTTTCCCTCTATCATCATAGTGAAAGATCCTTGACTGCCTTTCATTCCCTAATTTCATGCCATCGATTCCCAGATCTGAAGAATTGTTCCATATGTGCCTGTCTGGCTCTGTAGCATTACCTTTTCCACAAGAAACACTTACAACAGTATACCATCATTGAATCCATTGCCCAATAGTCTAGACTGTTCTGAAACTGCATCCCAGTTCTGCCTGAACTCATCATCCAACCAAATTTAAAACAAAACTATGTACATCATAACTAGCCTAAAATTACTCCACAAAAAAGCTAAAATATAAAGAGAGGGCCCTCTCCGGTTGCAAGTAGGCTAGGACTTGCAGCTAAAATATTGGTTAGTGGTTACCTCGGCCGTATTCCCTTAGGAGCCAGGGAACAACCTGAGTGATAACATCATTGGCGACTCAACTGGGGACTAAATTTTTCAATTGCCATCTATTCCTTAAAACCATAGATGAAGCCTAAATGTCAGCCAGAAAGCCTTTGAAACTGTTCTTTCTTTGCATTAACAGGATTAAATAAAAGCTGCTTCAGCCAATCTTCATTCTAGTTTTAAGCTGTAAACAACTGTTCCAAAATTTAACCATTTTCCTTCTAATCTGAAATATTCCTAGAAAAATACCAAAAACAAATTTGGAAGCTGGCTCCAAAGAAGAAAACTCATTATACCAGGTCAAATCCTGACCCAGATCCTCCAACTGTTTTTGATAATCCTAATTTAATCCCTAATATCCTTAGGAAACAAGAGGAACAAGAAGATCTTGCTAATTCTAGCCCTGAAGCAGTTCAGCAAAGTTATATTCCAACCCCTACTAAACCTTCAGTCCGCCCTCACATTGCTCCTTCTTCTTCATCCACCTCTCAAAGCACTTTCCCTACCCCTCCATCCACTGCACATATTTCAACTCCATTTCCCGCAGTTCCAGCTGTCCCATTTCTTCCTGTTGTCCCATTTATCCCTGTCAATATGGCAAATAGATATGCTCCTTTACAATTACCTGCAAATCCAGGGGCTATGCCTCATGATTATCAAAGTAATATCAGTTATTTTGATGGTACAGGTGCATATACTGCTCTACAACATACAAAGAAAATGCAAGACTATTTTGAGAATTATGAGATAGACTATGATGATGTGAGAATGAAAATTTTTGTCCAAAGTTTAACAGGAGAAGTAAGAACTTGGTTTAGAGCACTTGCTGCGAATTCCATAGCCAACCCGGATGCTATTTACCATACATTTCTCAACAGATGGGAAAAGAAAAAAGATCCATTGCATATTTTATCTGAGTATGACACTATAAAAAGAGGCCCACAAGAAACTGTCCTAGATTATTGTGCAAGATTCAACAATGTTTACAATTCTATTCCTCAAAACCTTAGACCTCCACCTAACTTAGCCTTAATCAAATTCCCTGATGAATTTGACTCTGACGTGGCATATCAACTGAGGGAAAGATCCCCTCCAACCTTAGTAGACATGTAGAATATAGCTATTAGTGTAGAGGAAAACTTAATTGCTAAAAGAAATAGGGCAAGACCTGAAGGAAGAACTACTTTTAAAGAAGAACCTTCAGCATTTGAACAAAAATTGGATGCAATCATCAAAGGTATGGACAGATTTTGGGATAGGGTGGAAACCATCGAAAGAAAGTCATCATGGGAAGGTCAACCAAGTACTGCTAGAAACCCAAACTTTAGAAAGAATCAAAATCCAAATGTTGGAAGGGCTGGTCCCGACCAGAACATCAGACCTCCTTTTCAAGAAAACTATGCCGAAGCCTCAACATCTAGTGAACCAACCGAGGACCCTCACATCAACTTGATGGGTTTGGACAGTGAACACCAAGTCTTTTTAACACAAGAAGATCAAGAGGCCCATAATTGCAATCAATTTCAAACCAAATCAGGAGAGTCATTTGATTTTAGGGAAGGCTATGATGCAACAGTTTATGAGGTTCACAAACAGTACAAATTAAGGAGCAGAACCATAGATGTGCCTGAAACTATCAAACCAAAGGATGCCAAGCAGCCAAAAAAAGTAAAAGATAAATTTGCGTTCACAGAATCCTCTGATAAAACAGATCCTAACCCAAGAGAAGTTACTGTGGAAGACATATCAGATGTTCAACCCACAAAAAACCAAACATTTATAGGTCCTCTCACAAAAGCAAATCCAAACAGGGTTCCTGAAAATATCTCTAGAAAAAAAGTATTTCAAAACAACATTCAAAATGAAGAAAAGGTCACTGAAAATTCAGCTGAAAAGGAAAAATTTGCCGCCTATAATACAAAGATTCAGATAGAAAAACCTTTTAACTTGGAAACAAAAATAGGTAAGCTGAAATAGCTATCCATCTTTCTGAATTGGCAAAACATGAAGTGTATAGACAACAAATCAATAGGTCACTCCAAATACTAGACAATAGGGATGCGGTAAATGTTTTAGATGATCAACATGAATTACTTTTTGGTCGTGAAGTTAATGGAAAGACAGCAAATGGAGGAGTTCCACCTTCTTATTTCATTTTAAACATTCATGACAAAGTGTTACATAATGCAATGTTTGATTCAGGAGCCTCCCATAACCTAATGCCTAAATCCGTGATGGAAAAACTAGACCTAGACATCACAAGACCCTACAAAGATTTATTCTCATTTGATTCCAGTCAGGTCAGGTGTCTAGGACTAATCAAATACCTTTGTGTATCCTTAGTCCAATACCCAACCAAAACAATTCTGATGGATGTGGTGGTAGCTGATATTCCACCCAAGTATAGTATGCTTTTATCAAGATCATTGGGGGCAAAGCTCCAAGGATCTTTGCAATTGGACATGTCCTATGCCACTATCTCAGTCTTTGGATAGCCAAAGAGATTGTACCATGAAACACTGATGAAATATGTGGTGAGTAGTCAAGAAAAGCCCCAAAACTTCCCCATCTACTCTATGCATTCTGATATGGACTCATTCATTTTATATAATGCTGATATGTGTTCCACAACCGATGTCAAACTCTTAGAAGCAGCACAAAAACAAGGCATAGATGAACAATCTAGTGGCCAAGAGGAAAAAACCCTTGATATGGTTAATGCAACAAATGGAAAGGACATAACAAATGACTTACAAGAACCCAATCTGCCCATGGTGCAACTTTCTAAAAATCCCAATACTAATCTTGACCATGAAATCTTATGGTACTTAGAGTTTGATGGCTCAGTAAACAAATTAGGAGCAGGGGCAGGGGTCTAGACACACAACATGCAAAATGACCATGCTGAAGGTCATGCATATAGATTAAACTTCAGATGCACAAACAATATGGCCGAGTATGAAGCCCTTTTGCTAGGACTCAAGCTCATCAAAAACCTGGGTGCAACCAAAGTCTCAGTTTTAGGGGATTCAGATCCAATCATACAGCAGATGAAGGGAAATTTTGTCACAAATGATCTTAGGTTGAGGGCTTACAGAGGTGCAGCCATTGAAATACTTAACACTTTCTTAGAATTTCATCTCAACAAAATCTCAAGAAAGCACAATTTACATGCGCACAGCTTGGCAACCTTTGCCAGCACATGCAAGCTACCATTTGAACCCAACCACAATTTCACTGCTGAAATCAAACATAGGCCTGCAGTCTCGGATAATGTCAAAAATTGGCAAGTCTTTGAAAGTGACACACAGATAAATAACTTCCTGACCTTGAAGGAGGAATTTTCCAGCATGAACATTGATACTAGCACTATGGATGATCAACAACAGACAAATAGAATTGAACAAAATATATCAGCTGAAACAGCAAGTCTGATTTTGCATCCAACTACTTTTAATGACAAGAATGTACAACAGCTGAAGCAAACAGATTTTGATGAAATAGCTAAGGGAGAAGCTGAAGTAATTGAACTAAAAGACAATTTTCTGCCCACGAGCTTGACTCCTTTGGAGGATTTATTCGATTCAAATGATATTTCTAGGAAGCCCAAAATGCAACCACTGAAAACTGAAATTGAGGACTGCAACATTGGAACCACACAAAATCCCAAAATGGTAAAACTATCCAAAACCTTGCCTGCTGATCAAAAATTGAAATACATTGACTTGTTTAAGGAATTCCAAAATGTGTTTGCCTGGAGTTATGAGGACCTCAAGTCCTATGATACTTCAGTTATCCAACATACTATACCTTTGAAAGAAAATCAAAAACCATTTAAACAAAAGCTTAGAAGAGTGAATCCTGTCCTTCTCCCTCTGATTGAAAAAGAAGTTAAATGAATGTATGAGGCAGGAATCATTGCTCCAATTAGGTTCTCAGAGTGGATTACAAATCTAGTGCCTACTAGAAAGAAAACGGGAGAAATAAGACTGTGTGTTGACTTAAGAGATTTGAAAAAAGTCTCTCTCAAAAACCATTACCCCTTACCAAAGATGGACCATATCCTACAAAGGGTAGTAGGAGCCTCTAGGATCTCATTGTTAGATGGATTCTCAGGATTCAATCAGATTTTAGTACACCCGGATGATCAAGACAAAACTGCCTTTACAATGCCTTGGGGAACCTTCAAATATGTGAAAATGCCTTTTGGGCTTAGAAATGCAGGGGCCACTTTTCAAAGAGCAATGGACATAGCCTTTGCCAAAGAAATCCATGATTTCCTAGTCATATACCTGGATGATCTTACTGCCTTTTCAAAATCAGACCAAGAACACTTAGAACATTTAAGGCAAGTGTTCCTAATTTGCAGAAAATATGGCATATCGTTGAATCCAAAGAAATCATTGTTCGGCCTAGAGGAAGGCAAGCTCCTAGGTCACATCATTTCAAAAGATGGAATTAGGATTGACCCGGGCAGAATTCAAGCTATCCTTCAAGTGCCTCATCCAAGAAACATCAAAGAACTACAAGCTTTTCTAGGGAAGATTAACTTTTTGAGAAGATTCATTCCTAATTTGGCCGAGCTCATAAGACTGTTAAACAATATTCTGAAGAAAGATTCTAAAGTCAAGTGGACCATGGAAGCCAAACAAGCCTTTGAGGACATCAAAAGAGCTTTGACAAATACACCAGTCCTCACAAGTCCCAAGTTTGATAGAGATTTCATCATTTTTTCCTTTGCCTCTGAGCATACAATTGCTGCTGTCCTATTGCAAAAAGATGACCAAGGGTGTGAGAAGCCCATTGCTTTCTTCAGCAAAGCTCTTAGAGATGCTCCCTTAAAATATCAGATCATGGAAAAGCAAGCTTATGCCCTGGTAAAGGCCATCAAGGATTTCAGAATTTACATTTTATACTCTCATGTGATTGCCTATGTCCCAAATGTTGTGGTTAAAGACATTTTAACTCAAGAAGGAATTGAAGGCAAAAGGGGCAAATGGATTGCCAATATCTTAGAATATGACATTGAAATCAAGCCTACAAAACTGATAAAAGGACAAGGGCTAGCCAAACTGATGACTGAAACCAATTTCCAAGCCCTTGATATCAATGAACTGGACAACGAACAGGAGATGGCGACTCCACAGATCAATCAAGCCTTTTTACAATCTCCTTGGTATGTTGATATATGTTTTGTATTGTTAAACTTGAAAGCTCCTCTAGGGTTGTCCAGAACCAAAAAGAGATTCTTGAAAATGAAATCATCTAAGTTTTGCATTATAAACAATGTTTTGTTTTGGAAAAATCATGAAGGAATTTTACTTAACTGCCTGACATTGGACGAAACTGACAGTGTCCTCAAGGAATTTCATGCAGGTGACTATGGAGGACACTTATACTGGAAATCAACAGCTGATAAGATATTAAGGGCTGGATTCTATTGGCCCTCCCTGTTTACTGATGTGAAAAAATTTGTAATGTGTTGCCATAAATGCTAGATCTTTGAAGGCAAGAGAAAGTTGTTACCCTTACCACTCAGACCTATTTCACCTGAAAGACCTTTTTAGCAATGGGGTTTAGACTTCATTGGTGAAATCCACCCTTCATCCTCTGGCCAACATAGGTGGATTTTGACTGCCACAGACTACTTCACCAAATGGATAGAAGCCATCCCTTGTAGACAAGCCAATGACTCAATCATCATGCAATTTTTAGAAACCAACATCTTGTCAAGGTTTCGCTGTCCAGAAAAGATTATTACAGACAATGCTGCTACTTTCAAATCCAAAAGAATGATCAACTTTTGCCACAAGTACCAAATTACCTTAGGCCATTCCACAACCTATTACCCTCAAGGCAATGGCCTAGCTGAGTCCTCCAACAAAAGCCTCATCAACATCATTAAAAAGGTCTTGGAGGAGAACAAAAGGAATTGGCACAAGAAACTTGTAAATGCACTTTGGGCAGACAGATTGACCACCAAAAGATATATTGGTACAAGTCCATATGAACTGGTATATGGTCTAGAAGCTATTTTCCCTTCATCTTTGGGAATCCCTGTGATCAAGTTACTACAAGAAATACAAGCAGAGCCTAATGATATTCAAAGAAGGATCAATCAGACTATACACTTGCAACAAACAAGAGAAGCAATATATCAGAGAAGTCAGGCTTTACAAGAAAAGCTAAAAAAGGTGTTTGACAAAAGAACAAAAGCTGAAGACTTCTTCATAGGAAATAAAGTGCTGAGATGGGATTCAAGGGGGAAGATAAAGGGAAACATGGGAAATTTGATTTTCTATGGAAAGGACCGTATGTCATACATGTTGTACAAGGTAACAATACCTATTTATTGAGGATTTTAGATGGCACAAATACTGAGGAAGGCCCAGTCAATGGGCGAATGCTCAAGCATTATTTTGATTCCATGTAATCAACATAACACCACTGTGTATTGTACATAAATATTTGTATTTCCAGCAATTTTTTTTTTTCACAACAATTAAATAAGGAACAACATGCAGCAGATTTTGAAGAAAAAGTCAAGGAGCTACACCATTTTGGTGTATATTTTGAAATTAACAAAGCAGATCAAGAAGAAGACTTGGGAAGTATATAGATGATGATCAATACTCAGAGAAACCAGTAAAGACAGAGCTGTAATTTTGCACAGATCATCTCATAAGGACTGCATACGAGATACAAAGGTTCATATAATTGATATTCAAGAGAAGGAAATTTCAGGCTATAGCAATAGCTGAAAAACAAGGCAATCTGACCTGCTGTTCTTGACCTTTCACGAGGAAAGGTCATCCCCAAGTGGAGCCACTGTTAGGTTCCTATACCAATAGGTTTCATATTTCATGATTGACAGTGGAAGTGCCAAATATGTTGATCTTTTCATACTGCAAAGGTTCCATATTTTGTAAAAGAATTAGAGAGAATTAAAAAATTTAAAGAGGGTATGCCCTAAAAGAAAAATCAAAGGGCAAGAAAAAATCAATTGGTCAGAAAAAATGATAAAAATGAACCCCAAAGAAAGACTAGGAGAGTGGCTAGCCAAAATGCCACTGCTAGCTTGATGGATGGCCCAACAGTTCAATCTGGACCATGCCATGTTTGAAATTTCTTGTTCTAGACTAGAGAATCAATATCTGTCCAAACAGTTCAAGCTTGGCAGATCACCAGCTAGGTAGAGAAATTAAGGAGCCCAACTGCTTAATATGGGCCCTTGGAAGAAATAAGGGTAGATTTAGATAGGAGGGCAATCAAAGGAAAAGAGGATAATCAGGGTCTGCAAGCCTTAGTGCACCCATTCAGAAGGAAGAAAAAATGTTAGGTGTATTAGGCCGGGTAGGTAGTTTGAGGTTGCAAAAGCAAGGTTTTGGTCACTTGTGATACTGTCAAGGAGAGCTCATCTCATCGATGAGAGAAATGTCAAAGCAGTTGTTTGATGGCAGAACTATGGAAGCATGTCTAACTCCCTTTCACTCCCCCCCCCCCCCCAAAGTTTTTTACTAACATCCCCTTGAGGACCTTGGGGATCTGCCCAACAAGTCCTGCTTTTAGTCCATTTTTGTAAAATATCAAGTCAAGTTTTGACTTTCTTCAATGAAAAGAAGCCACATTTCTTGTGTAAAAATCCTCATTCCAAATTCCATCCACTTCTTACATCTAAGTTTTCCTTCATAAACTTAGCTTCATGCCCCTACACTTTCACTTCACAAGGTCATATTAACTTCTAACTCTATTATCTAGCTCCCTAGATCACTTCCTTACCCCTATTATACAAAAAACTATATAAAATTCCAAAAAATATTACATAACCCACCCCATGGCACTATAGCCACATAATGTATTCTTGGGAGATATTAGTCCATTTGGGACTAATATAAACCCTTCTGCATCTTAACCTGGAGTTAATGTAACCTCTGGTTAAATTAACAACCGCTGCCCACCTCTCCGCTCATTAAAATTTGTTACTATATCCTCCACGTTCATTTTTAAAAGTTTGGTGTTTAAAATTTTATTAAACATTAAACCCCTCCAGCACGTATAACGCATATAACCCGCTTTCCAAAGGTTTGAACCCCCCGCCACATAAATAAATCAATATAATATATAGCGGGCCCTCATACATTAACCTACCGCCAGCTTTGCGCTCCGTCGGCCCTCCGATCCGCTCTCCCAGATCTGACGCTCCAGATTGATTTCGGAGTGCCCCCGACATACGGGAGTTAGCGTCCGATAGCACTGCGGTTTTGTCGTCGTACAAAAGATTCGTGTCCTGTTTCCATTGCGTCGGGCCTCCTTTGACACTTACCGCCCCCGTACAGAAGGCGGTCCAATAAAACCATTTACCGCCTTCTGTTCGGGCACCACGTCCCCGTGATGTCACCTCCGCGTCAATCCGCTACTGCTCCATGTCACCACCACCGCATCTGCCTGCGTCCCTACCCTGCCACCGTGTCCTGTGCGACGTTGTCGCCCTAGTCAACTGCCACGTTACCTTGCCATACCCGGGACCCGCCGATGACGTCATCACAGAAAAGCGCCAAAAGTGCCAAAATGCCGCAAAAACACAAATTTGCGTTAAAACTCGCGAAAGTGGCGTTTTTGTTTGTTTTTTATGCAACCAAAAGGTGCAAAATCCTTGCATGCAACTTACGTCCAGTTTGCATTCGACGTTACCGTTAGCCACCCAAGTGTACTCGACCTACAACCCCACCTCTTTGGCCTCCGCCTGAAACTCTTCACCACAGCAATCTCTAGAAAGAACATGTATTTACCTGAAAAACGCCCGTAACCCTGTTTTTCATAATTTCTCTGCAAAATTTTCCAATACACCTAAAAATTTCACCTGAAAGACGTTGGAACTCGCGAGATTCTCCTCTTTGCCCAACTGTATAACTTTATTTGTGGCCAAAACCCGGCATCTCCATCCCCTCTGATAAAATTTCCATTTCTAGCTCGAAATCCAGCTCCAATTTGCCCGCGGAACCGCTAAAGACAGTTTGCTAAAGCCCTTTAATTTACTCCCTTTTCGGTGTACTTATTGCAGAGCCCTCCATAGTCTTCATTTCATTAAGTTTTACTCCTCAATAACATCTCTGCACAGAACTTAAAACTATGAGTTCCTTGCCCAGAAAGCCATTATAAAAACACTGTCCCTTGCTGAAATACAGGCCTAATCCAACTGTAATCATAGTCAAAACATGGAGGCCCCAGTTGCCCTCAATATTGCACCACTAAATGCACCCCATAGATAGTTAGAATGGATTCCACTGGCAGATAGAGACTATCAAATTGCTGATATGGAAGGAGACAAGCCTCATCTTCAGGGTTTCTATGAGATAAGGAATAAATTCAAAAACAAAACTGATCCATTGAGAATATGGGAGTCCAATATGCCCATGTACTACTTGCCCTCAGTAAATGTCTTTCCTGACCTCATCCATCAGTGTTGTTCCAATTATCAGCCCTCTCAAAGGGCAGTGATGGGCCCTGCTAGTAAAGTCCTCTTCTATATTACTCCTCAGTCTATCAATGAGATGTTGCAATTCAAACCAACTCAGCCTTTGGTCCCCCTTTCCATGAAGAATCTGCTAGATCAAGCCTCAAAGTTGCCCTCTGCATAGATTGACCGAATTGCTAAGTTGTTTATGCCACCTCACTGTTAGTCCAGATTCACAATCCCCTATCTCCATGTTGCGTTTACTGAGGAGGGAAAAATGCTTATAGATATGATCTCCTACATCCTGGGATTGAGAACAAGTGAAATTGTGGACAGTACTGTCTTTGCCTTGATGTCTATCTTCACTCCAGGATAGCCCCTTGTTGTCCAGTATGATTATGCCACCTTCATAGCTGACAATATTCATGAGCAATTCATGAACCTAGAAATGGAAAGGGTATTCAAATACACCTCATATATCTATCATTTGCTGCTATATTATTAGTCTGAAAGTTTCCCAGTCGCCCTCAAAACATTGGATGCTAGGGGGGAGAGGAGGTCAGTCATATTTTGGTCATCAGTATTCCATCATGTTAGTTACTCCCCATACACATATTGTGAGTTCATTGACCTTTTTGTCTATCCAGCTACCCGCTTATTATCAACAGATCCTCCTCCCAAACTCACTGATGAGATGCAAAAGATTCTACAGCTTTCCAAAAGCTACAACATTGGTCACTGGTATTTTTACCAAAACCACACAATAATCAGGGTTTATGGCTGTGAATTAGCCCCCTACCAACTGCCAAAATATGTCCCTATGAGACTCTTTGCCTTAGAATACTTTCGGAAATTTGGTAATGCAGATATGATTCATTTCCATGGCAAAAGCAAAAAGGCACAACTGAAAATCAGACATCAGTTGGGCCCCTTTATTTTCAATAAGAGAGAAGAAGCATGGAAGGATGTTGACCAGATGCTGGGAGAGAAACTTAAGATCAAACTAAGTTTCATTTGGTCACCATATGATCCCAATCACTTTATAAGCCTTAGAAGAATCAAATATAGGCTTGCAAGATATGTACATTGCAATATCCCTCAAATTGAACAATATGCCAATCAACAAGAATGGGTAGAAGGAACCCTAATGGAAGAGCTCACTGAAGAAGAAATAACAGAAAAAGCAATCAAGAATCTAGAAAAATCTATTGACTTGGAATCTTTTGGACAGGTCTTTTTTACAGCTCCTCGGCACCTTGGAGAAGGCACCTCATCTGCCACGGCCCCCCAACAACCTGTCCATGTAAGTGCCCCACCAGCAGCAACATCTAAAGGAAAAGAGGTGCAGCATTCAGAAGAACAAGTGCACAATTTGGGACAACAGGAAACAATGGCAGATCAACCTACTTCTATTGATGAAGAAAGTCAAGGGCAAGACCCTTCTACTCAAGCAAAGGTGACGGAGATCCCAATATTACAGACACCTCTTAATGAGGAAAGGGAAAATAAAAGGGATAGACAAGAAGAAACCCCTCCAAGGACATCCACCGAGTAGCAAGGGGAAAAGAGACAGAGGTTGAATCCTTTTTCAGAAGAGGAAATGCCAGAAGGACAAATAGAACAGCAAATTCCCCCAAGCATGGAGACATCGGCCAGCTCCTTTCAGCAGGAGCAAGAGTGACAATAGGGGGTGGAAGTAACATCCACCAGGTAACAGAGCCGACAGGGCTCTGACATTAAAAAAGCATTCACTGATATCAAAGCTAGGAATGAGCCAGTAAGATTACAGCTGTACAACCAGCTAATAAGGATGGCCCCCACCAATCAGCAAAGGCTAATGGAAGCCTATGACATCCAGGAAGGGAGAATGACCCTCGGTCACTTCAGACCTACAACTCAGCAACCCCAATCAGCTGCTGACTATATTAGAACCAATATGGAAGTGTTCGCCAAAGACATCCATTCGATGGACTAGATTGAATTGCAGGAGCAGACCGGGGAGATGGTATATTCTACTTTAGCAAATAAAACATTGTTAACCCACAGATTGCAAAACTTTTTGCACAATACTACTGCCCAACTAGAGTTAGAGAAAGCTTCATCACAGGCCAAGGACAATAGAATCAAGTCCTTGGAAGAAATCATCATAGAGCTGGGACATGATCCCACTGATCCCAAGGGTGTGCAAGCTTTGATAAAAAAGAAAGATGAAGACATAGCCACCCTTAGAAAACAAATCAAGCGGTCACCCACATTGCATCCTCAAACTACAGAGGTGGCACAACAAAAGGAAGAGCAGGATGTCGTAGCTTTGCTTACAACCTTACATAAAAGTTTGGTAGAGACAGAAAGTGCCTTGGAGTCATCATTACAGGGAAGACAGGGAGAGTTGGCCTCTCAACCAATACAAACAGCTCAGATTCTTACAACTGCGCCTCCTACGGCCACCATCACAGTCCCTCCCACTGTTACAACATCAAAAGCAAGTGCTTCAAGCTCAGCACCAATTTCAGCAACTACTACAGCACCTGCAGAGCAAGGCACCAGCTTGAGAATGGAAAATATGATGAAAGAAATAGAAGCCCTGGAATTGCAAATGGCAGAATTGAAAGAAACCAAGTAAAAGCTGGCTAGAATTGAGGAAAAATATGACAAGTCAAAGCAGGATGTAGCTAAGAAGACAAGGGAAGTGAAAGCCCTGGAAAGAAGAATAAAGGAGCTGGAGAGAGAGCTCACTTTTGATATAACTCTAGCAAATGTGAAGAAAATTTTGTGGGCCAAAATTGGCCAATCCATTACAGACCAATGGCAATCCATTGAGTCCATTCATGAGCAAATGGATTTGATAAGCTTGGTTCAGTTTGAAAACCAAAAGGCTAGAGCATCTTTGGGAAATATGCCCGAGCAAGCTAATAGAATGATCCAATTTTTGAATACTCGCACCAAAGGGAAGTTGGCAGCAATGGGAATCAGGAACAGGACTGAAACTATCTTGCTAATAAAAAGGGTGTTAACCCTTAGGAATTTTGTGCAGACATTAGAAAGAAAATGCCAAGAGATGCAAGCAGAGGTGGATGAGTTCAGAATAAAGATCACAGCATTACAAAGAAGAGGGCTACGTAGCCTAGTAACCAGTGCTGGAAGACTGCTGTCGCATGAGCATTATGCCAACAGGGTGAACAATTATGCTTCCAATCAAATCACAGCTTCCTCAAGCACATCAGAGGAAACAGGGCCTCCGTTTGGACAGAGTGTCTTTGATAAATTAGAAAATCTATTCTACATTGCACATGAGATAAACCATCTCTTTGAAGCCCAGCCAAAATTTTATAGATACACAGAAGCTGATGAAACACTGATAAAGATACAAAGGCATCAGCTACCTACATAAGATTGGTGGAGAGGAATGATGGAGACATTGATTAGGTGATTTTGGTTATTGATTCTTTTTTGTAAACTACAGTTCAGCATATACAGATGGCACACTCCACCTGTCAAAGGATTACAGTAGCATAAAGCAGAATTGGAATGGTAACTACAGCTCAATAAATGCAAAGAGGTTGAGCACCCATGATGAAGACAAAGACGAAGTCAGCAACGTACCAGCATCAGAACATCACACGCAGAATAAATACGCAGCAAGCAGCCGACTCATTCAGCCCAGAAAGTCAAAATTTTCTGACAAAATGAACAGCTAACTAGCCAATATTAACTGCAGCATTTAATTCTTCATCTACTCCCTTGGATGAGTTGGTGATGTAATTTATTGCATGAAGACTCATCAGCTAGATATTTTGTATCTTATTTTTGTATATATACCTCCCCATAGAACGTATTTAGGGTTGGTTGGTGATTCTCTCTAAGAGGTACGCTGTAAATTTTCAGACTTTTAATACAAATTGCTGGTGAAGTTCATGGTCTGTGCACTATCTAGATGTGGAAGTAATGAACTGCGTTCTGCTACAGAATTCCTGTGTCGTTTAATGGAACAATAAGTTATTCTGAACCATGTTTTGTCTTTCTGTGTTTTCAAATTCCACATATGTTTCATGATCTTAGTAATAGAGAAGAAGAATAGCTCAGGACTTGTTTGAATACACCCTCTGCTCAATCTCTGTTTCTAATTGTGTTTTCTTCAGAATTAGTCATAAATATGAATTCTTAATTGCTCATGTTTGAACTGATTTTCTCATTATGGATGCTGTTTAGGAATTCTTAACTGCTCCTAGATAATATTCTCACACTTTCTCTCTATCAGCATAGTGAAATATCCTTGACTGCCTTTCATTCCCTGATTTCATGCCATCGATTCCCAGATTTGAAGAATTATTCCATAGGTGCCTGTCTAGCTCTGTAGCATTACTTTTTCCACAAGAAACACTTACAGTAGTATACCATCATTGACTCCATTTCCCAATAGTCTAGACTGTTCTAAAACTGCATCCCAGTTCTGCCTGAACTCACCATCCAACCAAATTTAAAACAAAACTCTGTACATCATAACTAGGCTAAAATTACTCCAAAAAAAAGCTAAAATATAAAGAGAGAGCCCTCTCTAGTTGCACGTAGGCTAGGACTTGCAGCTAAAAGATTGGTTAGTGGTTACCTCAGCCGTATTCCCTTAGGAGCCAGGGAACAACTTGAGTGATAACAAGTCGTTCTTGCGGACAAGACCGACCTCCCTAGTATCTAATGATATCTAGCGACAAACAAACCAATCAAATTCTATCTTTCTCTAAATATGCAATTTATAAATAAAGGCAAATAAGTGTTTTAGGCCTACCTTGGGTCCAATGAAAGTTTGTGGAAGCCTTGCTGCGTTGATCCAAATGAGCTCCCTTGTAGAGAATTTGAAAACACAAACAAGCACACAAATTAAATAGCACCTAAAAAGCCAATATAACAAAGCATACTTATCATGATGATCAAGGAATTCATGAAACAAATCACATAAGACAATTTGTTGAGAAAAATGAATCTAATTG
The DNA here is from genome assembly GCA_031772625.1 of Pinus tabuliformis. NCBI lineage: Eukaryota > Viridiplantae > Streptophyta > Pinopsida > Pinales > Pinaceae > Pinus > Pinus tabuliformis. The sequence continues at coordinate 718,063,612 of CM062804.1, read as the reverse complement.
TATTAATTTAAATCAAAGAAGAACTTTACAACCTGTGCCTTGATGTTGTACAAGCTCCTCCCGGGGTCCATCAAGAAGTCTCCTCTACTTTGACAAGTTTCACTCACTTCCCAATGAATCCAAAAGGTATGTGATCTCTCCTCTCAAGCTTAACTAGGAAGTCTTAATTCCAACAGCATTTCCCCTCAAAAATGTTCAGCTTCTAACCTCCCTAGCAACCCGCTCAATGCCTTAATTTATAGTGCAATGGAGCGAAGTTACTAGGTCCACCTTCAAAGGGATAAAGCCCTCCTTCAAAGGGATAGCTCCTCTCATCAAGGGATTAGCTCCTTCACTTTTGGGATGCATGAAACACCTAGGAGCGAATCATCCACGTCAAGATTCCTTCTAGAATCATCTAGAATTAACCCAAAGTGAGTTTTTAAGAATAAACTTGCGCCTTTTTGACTTTCACAGGGGTCCGCACCCACTCCTTTAGAGACAGAGCGGGCAGGTCCGCAGGTAACATGTACAGGGGGTGCAGGACCGCAGGCAATAGTGAGAGAAAGTGCAGAACCAGAGCTTTATTGATTTTTAAGGTCTTTCTCTCATTTTCAAATCTTGACATGAGGAGCTGAGGTTCAAGACTTGCTTAGGAGGACAGTATGAATGATAATAGACCCATACTGACTGCAAATAGTCATGGTGACAATATTTTGCGTAACAGATTGCCCCGTAAAGTGCGAAGTCTGTAGTAGATGAGATTTTCATTTATCATCTAAGAAGAGTGAAGTACTTTATCATTTCAAGGATCATCTTGTGGAGAGCCCAGTTGGAACCTGCAAAAACATTCAATGCAAAATATATATATGAGATCATATCATTGCTGAGGTAGGCATTCCCATACTCAGATCAAAACTAATTAGAAAACTAACTACTGCTATGATATAGGAATGATCTTGTAATACATCACAAGTATAGACACATGTAGACATAGTATGGATGCATCCATATGTTTATGAATAGTCCACTGTATAATGAATACAAAATTCCTCGCAGCTTGGATGGTGGAAACTAGATCCAGGGTCTTGATTTCTACTTCCCGAAATAGTATGATTCTAACCATGTGAATGAATGTGTCGAAGTCAAACATGGTAGAAACCACTTGATTACCAGTCAATGATGTAAATTGTTAACAAGTGTGAGAGAAACCACCAGTAATTTCAATGGCTCTCAAAGTTCTCAGTACAATCCATGAGATGTGAATAGATGTGTTGATGTCGAACATGTCACGGAATCCTTTGATCGAAGTTCAATGATGCAACCTATCGTCGAAGGTGAGAAATCTGCCATTGAGGCATGCAGATCCCAAGGTATTGACGATTTCTAGATCATCTTTCTAGATAATGAGTTGAAGTTGATAGAAAGCGATTCGTCATAGGCAAGCCCACGACACGAAATCATAGATCAAGTTTGAAGAAATTTAGTTGCAAGGACTGACTCAAGGATGGTAAAAATGGATGACAGATATTTCGCAGATGAGTGGCTTATTTGCACAGACCTCTTGAACACATAACGACACAGCAGATGGTTTGGTGACAATTGACCCAAAGTTAATACCCAGAAACCGGCTGAAGACTTTCAATATGGTTTGATCAACTGTTAGGCAAAGGATTTCCCAACCTAGGTGAATAAAAGTGTCGTGTCCAAGAGTGGTTACAAAGTATGACAAACTGGCTTATTTTCTCTCTTTTCCCCCACCATTTCTAGCAAGTACCTCTTTATTTTTGACAAGCTTAAGGAGGATAACATTTGCTTGATTATAAGCTCATCCTTCAGATGAGTCCAACTTAGTTTAAATTCGAACCCTAAGAAGGAGTGGTTCGTTCCTGTTTGTAATTGAACAGGTCCTTTACTGTTAAATTTTAACGAGTCCAGTATAGGAGAAACTCGACGTTTTTCAATTTTAGAGAGTCTGAGAAAACTTAAGAAGACTCCATGGTTGTCCTTTTTCGTAAATTTGTGTCTCCCAAGCCCGAAAAAGTATAAAATAATACTTGAGAGAATCGCTTGATCATTACGACCAAGGAGTACTTTTCATAATTAGTGCCTCTGATCCGAAAAAGTAAAAAAGCGATCAATGGCATGTTGTTTTATAACCAATATCGAATTTGAAACGACAAAAATCCGGCAATCTTTTCATGTTTTTACGGTCAGAAAAGGGTTGTAAGTGGACCATCTTTTTAGTTCCATTTTAACGATTTTAAAATGAAAAACTCAGCAATCTTTTCATGTTTTAGGAGTCAGAAAAGAGCTTAAAGGTGACTCTAATGTTTTTTCGTCGAAAATGACCAATTTCACCTGAAAAATTTGTTATCCTGAACAAAAACTCAAACATTACTCATACCTGTTTAAAATGGATAAAAATGCTTCAAAATTTACCTCTTTAAGGTGAAACATAAACAAATTAAAAACTCATTTATTCAAAAAACTTATAAAAAGGGCTTTTGTAAATTCATTTTTATCGTTTGAGTTCTGGGTGAGAAAATAGAGCTTTTGGTCAGAAACTTCCCGTGAAGATTGCGGAAAATCCATCTGTTGGAATCGAACATCGTCTCCTCCAGGTAATCTACATCATCCTACTCTTTTATTTCATCCGTTTCAACGTTATTTTTAGGTTTTGATTTCATTTTTTAAGGGATTTTTAGGTTAGAAACCCGCGCGCGGGGGTCCGCAGGCATAACACAGGTAACTTGTGGACCTCGAATTTTTCGTAAAAGGAAAAAAGTCAGGGGTCCGCACCTGCCGTGAAGGCAAAGTGTGGACCCACGCACTATCTCTAACAGAGAGGGTGCGTTCCCCGCAGCAAGGGTTTTTAAACCTAAATTTCTCAAATTTCACACAAAAAGTTTGCTTTTAGATATTCTAATTTCCTTTTTATTGAATGTAGGGTATACATCATGCTTGATTGGCGAGAATGGGAGCACGAGGATGTAGATCTCACCGCGATAAATCATCAACCTTCGATTGATGCATTGAAGGCATGCGGCTTATACAAATTCTGGGCCATACCTAGCATGAGGGCCCAGGTGGACTTTTTGCAGTGGTTGGTAGACAGGTGGAGCATACAAGACCAGTGCTTCTTTATTGGTGATCACCAACTCGAAATGGAGCCGACAGAAATTTACTTTTTGACTGGTTTGCCTAAGAGAGGTGAACACTTGACTCTATTCGAGACTAGGCCAGGTGGCCAGTCTGTCGATAGCCTCCGGCTAGAGTTTTGCAACGACCAGACTAGAGACAAAGGGATAGATATCAAAACCATAAGCCTTCCTGAAATGAAAATGATTGCGTTTACTATTACCAGGCTCTGCGGAAGCGCAACACTACATATAGCCACTGGATCCCAGATGTGGATGGCAGTAGACTGCTTTCAAGGCACCATCTTCAACTGGTGCGATGTTGTGTTGGCTAATATAAAAGGCCAACTGACTAGAGCAAAGAATGGACAACTGAAGACCTTTGGATATGGTGCTTTAGTCATGAGCTTTGTTCTGGAGAGGGTCCCAATGTTGGTCCCACAACATCTCACTGTTGGAGCTGGACTTCCTCGAGAGCCCAAACTGATGCGATGGGTTGCAGTTATGGCCCGTCATCCTGAGGAGTGAACAAAAGTCGTTCGATTCACTCCTGAGTATTTCCATTGGTTGGAGAACCAAGTTTTTTCTATTCAGGACTTTCCTTATGCTGGGGTAGATTTTCGTGGTGACCCAGACATGGATCTTCCACCAGGAGAGCAATGGGATGACTCAGGTAAAATCATTTTCAACATTTTCTAATTTATTTATTTTTTTGTTTTTATCTCATCCCAAAATTGATAGTAAAAATTTTCAAATGCAGATGTAGGTCCACGGTGACCAACCGCTCTTCGGCCCTATGAGAGGAAACAACCAGCTGCAACAGCACCAGTCCCACAGGATGAATCAGCAGAGACCTTGGCCGAATTGGAGAGCCATCTAGAGTGTTTGACAGTAGACATTCCAAAGACCATCATAGATGACATTCCTCTTAGGCTACAGTGCTATGTGATTGGTGTCCTAGGACCTTTTAGGAGGTTCCTTTGCAAGGTGGCCCATACAGTGGTTTCTTATCAAGATCATCACCAGTGATAGGATGATCGCCTGTTGTAGAAACATATGACATTTTTTGCTTTTTGTACTATCATTTTTTCCGATCATAAGGTGTTTTTCAACCTATGATCGAAGACGATGTATATTTGACACACTCCTATGTTATACTATATCACTATTACCGGCTTATCTTGTAAAACATGTTATGGAATGTTTTTTAAATCTACTTGTATGATTATTGCAAATGTCTACTTAACATTCGAGAAGCAATTGCATCCTCTAATGTATTTAAATATCTTGGAATATGCTGATATTCAATATAGTCAAATTCACGTTCCAAGAGACGAACTTTCAAAAATAATCTTAATAACACTGGATTTTTAATGGCATATACTCTATTAAGCTGTAATACAAAGAGTTCAGAATCTAACCTCACTATCAAACTCCGAATCCCAAATGAAATAGATTTAGATAATAACTCAATCACTGCACTATACTCGGCAATGTTGTTCGTTGTTTGACTAAGGCTTACCCCATGCATAGATACCAACTCGTCAGAGGGTGAATAGATAACCCAAGCTGCGAAAGAAATGTTCCGTGTATTACGACAAGCACCATCAGCAAAACCAATGTATGTTTGGAGAGGCGTTGACACCTGCAATATAAAGAGTAAAACCAAGATAAGTAGGAATAATGATGAAAACACTCTCTAATCTAAGCACACTTTTTAATCTAAAACACACCAGCTAGAAAGAAAACTAACCCTAACTAAAAATCTCCACACCCAGATTTAAGAATAATACCTCTTTAGGTAAAGACCATTTCTGGGTTTACCTAAAGAGACCCCGTCAAATTCTACCAATTCATAGGCCCCTTTTGCTAGCTTTCGCTTAACATAAGGACCATGCCACATGGGTACGAATTTCCTAGTAACTAATTTATCATTTGCTTGATCGTACAACAAGACTAGGTCTCCTTCCAAAAAATATCGAGGGGTAACATTTCGATCATACTGAGATTTAATACGTTTGGCATGAGTTTCGATTGCTAATGCAGCATCACGTCGATTCTCATCTAGCTGATCCAAGTATAACAAATGTTTTTCCTCTTTGGAAGTGGCTGGAAGTAATTCGATGGCCATTTGCAATGACAGGATTTCGCATTCAATTGGTAACACAGCTTCTGTTGAGTCTTGAAAATGTCATTAATTTCCATTACACTTTCACTATTATGTCCATTATATCACCTCCATTTCACTACTATGTCACCACATTCATCCCACTTTCATTATCATTGGGCCACCTTTATGTTTTTCCAATCTTTATTATTTCTAAGCCTTTTAAGTGAATTTGTGGTTAAACATTAGAAAATAATGTGCATATGCTTATACCTAACAAATGGGTTGAGGTTGTTGACATTTGTTGGTTGAAAGGAGACTTCTAGAAGACCCTTATGTGGCACTCTAAGGCCAAATTCGATTTTTGTTGGAAAGAATCATGGGATCATGAGGATATGTGTCACATCTCCTAATTGTATTGTAACTCTAAGAAGACATGTGTCTAATCATTTCCTATTTTTATTAGGACTCTAGAGGTAGAGGGAGAAATTCATGGATTCTCATTAATGAGATGGCTTCTCATCTTTTGTATAAATAGGAGATCTCTCTCCTTCATTTGTTCGTCTATTAAGCTTAGCTTGTTAGTCTTTTAGCTTGTGAGTTCTTAGCTTGGAGTTGTAGTTCTTCCTTGATGGCTTTTGAAAGCTTTGGAGAGCTTTGTTGTACTTTGTAATTTTGAAGAATTTGAATAAAGCTTTGATGTTCTCAACATGGAAGGAGATGTGAAGTAGATGTCATGGAGCATATTAGAATGTAAGGTAGAGTAGATTTCATTTTGTAAATTTTGCTTTGATTTCATTATGTCATTTGATTGCTTTCAAGTTGGTAGATTATATTTTTCATTCATGCAATTTTAATTCAGGCAAGTGTGTCCAACCTGTTGATTGTAGGTTAGTAATGCACATAGCTTCTTAATGACTAATGACATGACGAAATCATCTTGTCCTTCTGCTGATTTATTTTTTTTGAGTTCTAATTCCAGTATTGTTATTTCAATCAGTTTTGTTTTGCTCATTTACTTTCCTACAATTTAGATACCATATTGCTTAACTTGTTCATGATTTCTTCCCATAAGGTAGATTGAGCTGAAGGGTAAAGGATTAGAAGAGTTGAAGTAGTGTGATTAGTTTCCTTTATGCAATTTAGATATCATATTGCTTAACTTGTTCGTGATTTCTTCCCATAAGGTAGATTGAGCTGAAGGGTAAAAGATCAGAAGAGTTGAAGTAGTGTGATTAGTTTCCTTTATGCAATTTAGATATCATATTGCTTAACTTGTTCATGATTGCTTCCCATAAGGTAGATTGAGCTGAAGGGTAAAGGATCCGAAGAGTTGAAGTAGTGTGATTAGTTTCCTTTATGCAATTTAGATATCATATTGCTTAACTTGTTCATGATTGCTTCCCATAAGGTAGATTGAGATGAAGGGTAAAGGATCAGAAGAGTTGAAGTAGTGTGAATTAGTTGCTTTGCTTTCAGTCTTTGCGTTGCTTTAAGTTCATTTTTTACTTTCTTCAGTTTTCTTTTTATACAACAGCAAGGATACTGGGTTTCATAGTCACTAGCTCATTGATTGGTTATTGCATTCTATTTTGATTGAAGTAGCTGCATATTTACACTTTTGTTTAAGTACTAATTCCATCAATAACATGTTTTAAGATCTTTTGAAGTGCTAAGTTTTGGAAGTTACCATTAGGGACATAGGCCTTGTCTTGAAATCCATACTTGTCTTTTAAAAGTATTCTTAAGACCTTAGAATAGGATTCCCATTTGCATTAGACACTTTAGGAAACCAACAAAAACAAAACCCCAAAACAAAATAAAATCTATAAAACAGCGAAGTAAGAAAAGGTTAACTAAGCACATATGGTGCACCACACTTCATCAGTTTACGATACCCGGATTGATAATTTATGTAGAGCAATTTAAGACGTTAAATTGACTAGACAGTTTCCAGACCATAAACAAGTTGGAAAGGAGTGAAACCTGTTGACGTTTTTACTGAGGTTCGATACGCCCAAAGCACTGAAAATAGCATGTTATGCCAATTCGACCTATGAATCCCAATGATTCGTCGGATCATGATGACTAGAACTTTGTTGATGGCTTCAACAATACCATTAGCCTGTGGATAATACGGAGTTGAACTATCATGATGCAAGCCAAGTTGGCTTGTAAGTTCAGTCATCATAATTTTTCGAAAATTATGCCCATGATCAGTGATAACCGCTTATGGAACACCAAACCTAGCAATTATATGATTGAACAAGAAAATCGCAGCAGTTTTGCTGTCTGCCTCAAATGTAGGCATCGCCTTGGCCCACCTGGTAAAATAATCTACCGCAAGGATGATACACGCATGCCCCCCAGCCGAGTGAGGGTTACATGTAATAAAATCAATACCCCATTTCGTAAAAGAACCGACGGCAATTATAGGGTGGAGAGGAGCAGGTGGAGTGCGCATCTTTCGATAAAAAATTTGGCAGTTGTGGCATTTTCGGACCGCATTAATACAATCTTTAAACAAAGACGACCAAAAATAGCCAGCGCGCAATATCTTTTGGGTTGTGGCATACCCAAACATATGACCGCCACACGCTCCAGAGTGACAGTCATTTAGAACCCTTTCAGCTTCCTCATGAGTTAAACAACATCGAAAAATAGAGTCCGCCCCACGACGATAAAGTGTATCTCCAATAATTTTGAATTGTTGGGACTAGAATCGTATTTTTCGACGTTTTGACCTTGAAATTTCTAGACGAAAGGATTGGGTCTGGAGATAAACTATGATATCCCCATACCATGGATCTAAAGTGCTGATTAGAAACAAGGATTCGTCCGCAATGGGCTCCTCCGCAACAGTTTCTGTGTCAGCACGCGGGAAGTCACACATTAACTCCGCAAAAACTAAAGATTACTTTGACTTAGACTTTTCAAATTCCAAGTCAAACTCCTGCAGGATCACAATCCATTTGCAGTACTTGCCCCCTAACAATTTTTTGGTTAAAATATAGATCATAGGGTTGCAATAAAAAAATACTGTAGTTTTGCGTAGTAAAATATAATGACGAAAACGTTGGACAGCTTGAACAGCTGCCAATGCCAATTTCTCCACATGTGAGTATTTTAGCTCAGTTGGATTTAAAAAGCGACTAAGGTAATATATCACATGTTCACTACCGAATTCATCTTCTTGAACTAACACCATTCCAATGGTGGAATGCGAGGCAGCGAGATACAAGAAGTAGTCCTGGTTGTAGTTGGAAGGATGCAATAATGGTGCATGGGTCAACGTGTGTTTTAGTGCATCAAAAGATTTATCAGCTATCTCATCCCAGAAGAATGGAGTATTCTGTTTCAACAATCGGGTAAAACCCTTTGTGATCTTGGCATAGTTAGGAATGAATCGACGTAAAAAGTTTGCTTTCCCTTGCAAACTTTGGAGTTGGCGAAGACTCGAAAGAGGAGGAAATTTGACAATAGCTTCAACCTTCAAGGGATCGACGCAGATGCCGGCTTTTGAAACAACAAACCCCAGTAACCGACCCGTTTCTATACAGAAAACACACTTGTGTGGATTCAACCTAATTCGATAATGCCTACATCTCATAAAGATTGCTCGTAAATGGATGAGATGGTTAGCTCGATGTAATGAATAAGCAAGTAAATCATCGAGATAGGGTTGCACAATGTGCTTGATGTCATGAAACGCATAAGACATGGCCCTTTGAAAAGTTGCCTCGGTGTTCTTGAGCCTAAAAGGTAATTTTCAATAAGCAAATGTCCCCCATGGACAAATGAAAGTTGTTTTTGGTTGATCAGTAGATAGAATATTGATTTGATTGTATCCATAAAAACCATCCATGAAGGAGAATATTTCATTGCTGGCACAATCATCAATGATTTGATCAATATATGGAGTTGGGTAATTTTCTTTTGGATAGGCTCGATTTATATCCCTATAGTCGATACATGTTCTTATTGTTCCTTGATTTTTGTTAACAGGAACAATATTCGATACCCAATTCGTTAACAAAATCGGATAAATGAAACCTACTTTGAGTAATTTTTCAACTTCTGCTTTAATAGTAGCAGCTTTTCGCGGGTGGATCTGACGCAAGCGTTGCCGAACGGGTTTAGCATCCGGGTAAGTTTTGATTTCATGAAAAACAATTGCTGGGTCAATTCCTGGCATTTCCTCATATGACCAGGCAAACAAGTCGCGGAATTCTTGAAATAGGGCCTTATATGTTTGAATTTCATCTTCCGTACAGGAGGCACCTATATGAATGTTTTCAACAATTCCAGGCTTAACCGAAATATCAATAGGAATAGTTTGAGAAATGTTTCCCAAATTTAACTCAGAATCAAGATTTTTCATGGGATTCTGAGGTTCCTTGACATATTCAGTCGTAAAAATAGATGAAAAATCATTTTCAAAACGATCAATCTCGGGTAAAAACGAAGATCTATGATGAAGATCTTCCCATGGTATATTATCGACACATAGGATTTCACGAATTTGCTCATCAGTGTGAACAAGTTCGGAAAACGTTGTTGAATCCAAGTTTGATGTTGAAAGTGATTCCTCATGCACCACATTCATTAAGTCAATTTTGGTTGAAGAAGGGTCGGAAAACGACTGCACGGCCTGATACGCAATTTCATATGGACTCAAAGGCATAACATCACCAAATGAGTCTATCTCAGATTCGGAAGGTATGATCCAAGGATCGTCATAAACAATAGTGTCTGACGAAATTATATGAATGGTTGCAGTATGTTGGCAAGTTGAATTGTTTATTAATTAACAATCAAGTACCACATTAAATTGTCAACCTGGGAAAGTCTTTTTATTTCAAAGGCTACTGCGTACTATATGTACTCCACTCTAAAAGCATTAAAAAGTTGTAGTATGCGTAATTCTCACGTTATGTCATAACAATGTACTGTAAAAATAAAAAGGAAAGCAGTTAACTTAAGATAACAAATCTGAAAAGAAGAGTGATGGATGCTCTGTTATCAGAGGATCAGGACCCTATCCTCCAAACAAGGACGTTCAGCACCTGCCCCTGTAACCAGATTGCTAACACACACTGAAATTCTAATTCACCGGTGAAGTACAGCTTCAAACGATTAACGAAACAGAGTGCTAGCAAAAAGGAAACTATCAGAGATGATGCTACAGAATCCAAAACAGAGTACCAACATAAAGAAATTACAGAACACACTGACACACTTGACAGAAAAGTAAAAGGGTGAATCTTGTGAGGAAGGTGGGCCCAGTCCCTCTCACAAGATTCCCCAGAACACAACTGTGGGATTAAGTACTCAGAATAATATTCTATTCATCTGCCAAAAGATTCAGTACAATAAAAGTTCAGACTTTGCTGTTGTCTTTCAAAATTTCCTTTTACAAAACTATTATCTCCCCCCTCTCTAATGTAGATGTCTCCTCTTTATAGAGGAGACATCTATTACAATAGATTATCATAGTTCATTCAGTTAGCCAAAAATAAGAATTACAGAATGCTGTTATAACAGTGCAACAATGTATTCTTCCTTGAGTTTATTTTTGTTACACAGCTGGTACCCGAACTTCACCCGTGCTCTTGGGATCCTCATATTATCCTTCGTCGTTTCCCCATGGTTGCTAAATTAGTAATCCCGTGCTGTTCCTGATACTTTAGCAATCGTAACTGTGTTTTGCCCTTTTTGGGCAGTTGCTGATTATGCCGCGTCATCGTGGAATTCTGGCAATCTCCAGATAGTTGCCGTTTGTTATTTCCAGTTGTTGCAAAAATAGCATTCTCCTGCTTTTAGATGGTTGCCGTTGCTGGCTGTAGCAACTGCGTAGTTGCTGCTTCTGGTGTTGCAGCAACTGCGTAGTTGCTGTTTCTGGTGTTATAGCAACTGTAAATTATAATTCCTGCAGACTTAAAATAGTCCAGCGATCATTTGGTAACTTAATTAACTTTTCCAAAGATAAATATAAAGATATTCATGAATATGCAATGAACAATTAAGCATATAGATATGCAGAGAGTTACTTCGTACCTTGGGGTGATTAAGTCATTATACAATCAAAAACTTTCAAACTATGACTGAAAAAAGGATAATATTATGGCAAAAATATAAGGTCAAAATTGGTCAATTCTGAGTCCTAACACCCCCCCCAACTGAAGAGATTGCATGTCCTCATGCAATGCTTACTCAGAGTCTGAGTCGGAGTACTGGGATGAACAGTGTAGATTACTGAGACAATAGTTATAGGAAGTGGCATCAAACTTAGCTCTGAACCCACAGACAGTCTGTATTTGCCTCCATGCTGCTGCTTCTTCCTTTTTGGATGATCCAAATTGACCCCTGTATTGTTCACCAGATAACCATAGAAGTAGAAACTTAAATATGTATCCAATCCAATTCTCAGCACAGTATTGCATGCATCTAACATAGTAAGGTACTCTTGAGAGTGCTGCCTGTAGATTAGGTGGATTATAAGGGTGGTATTCCTTCCTCTCCTTGGGGCAGTTTTCCCAAAACAAATTATTTGCCTTGACAGCCAATGGTGACATAGTGCTGACAGTCTCTCAGGACTACTGCTTGTAGTTTCCTGACGTGGTCCTTCATTTCAGGATCACTTATCATTCTCTTATCTTGTGCAATGAAGGTGGCTGCGTTCTGAGGTTCAGCCCTAATCCACAAAAGACAATTCTGTTCATTATGTTGAGCTGAGGCAAAGGCGTTCTGCCATGTAAGTTGGTTATCTAAAAAGGAGATGAAGGCTCTCAGCTGTATGTCGCCAATGACAGGTATCATATTCATGTTCCTTTCTTCGGACATGGCTTCATTATGGAGATAGAGCTCGCATAACAGATTTTGATCATTTTTAGGTGCCTCTGCAAAGGTTTGCATAAATTGCTCTGATGTAACTACCTGATGAGGTCTACCTTCTTTGACAACCTTTATCTGTAAAAATGTGAATCTTTCCCTCAAAAATGTTGCATAATTGAAAGAGGGTTTCCTTGTGGCAAGTATTCTTTGGAATAACTCAAACATCTGGGACAATCTGGCTTTTAGTTCCTTAATTTCTTTGTACTGGGCTCTGCACTGCTCCAGTGCTTCCCAGTTCTTATATGCATAATTGAACCAGATCCCCTTTTTCTGTTGGAACGCTTTGCCTTGAGACAGCTCATATTCTCTCCACCATTTTCCTTTTTATTCTTGAAAACTATCCGTTTCTGTGCATGCATCACTAACAGAGGGAAGTTTTGTTTGTGTAAAGGCATCAACAAGGGTAATCTGCTCTGTGATAATTGGAGTAGGCTAGGATGATCCAATGTCTTCCTTTCCATTTCCAGCTATAACTTCTTTTTCTTCTCATTCCATGGCAATTTGGGTAGGCCGTGGTGACTTTTCATCTTCTTTATTCCCTGTTGCCTCCTGCATAGTTTCTGGAGAACTTGCTGGTTCTTGTGTTTCAGCAAGTTCTTCTATTTGCTCTGGTGCAGTTTCTGGAGAGCTTATTGGTTCTTGTCTGTCAGTAAGTTCTTCTGTTTGCTCTGGTGCAGTTTCTGGAGAGCCTGTTGGTTCTTGTGTGACAACAGGTTCTTCTTTTTGTTCCTTCACCATTTCTGGAGAGCCTGTTGGTTCTTGTGTGACAACAGGTTCTTCTTTCTGTTTCTGCACCATTTCTGGAGAGCCTGTTGGTTCTTGTGTGACAACAGGTTCTTCTTTTTGAGCGGAGGGTTGTGGTGTTTCCATCTGTGTAGCAACAGGTTCTTTTGTTTCAACCACAACAGCAGGGTCTTCATTCATTGGTTCTGCCACTAACTTGTATCCTGCTTGAGTGTATATGTCACCACAACCGGTACACACATATTCATTATCTCTACTCTTTTCTGCTGCAGATGCTACTCGTGCTAAAATATGCAGGCTAAATTCATTTTGATAAGCTTCCTTGACCCTTATAATTTCCTTCTGGTAGTCCTGAATTTGAGCTTTTAAAAATTCAATTTCTTCCTGCAGAGCCGATATGGTGGGCTGAGCTTGTGGAGCAGTAGGTTCCAGTGGAGGCAGAGGTTGTGTTTCAACATTAATTTGATCCTTTATACCCTCGACAGGTGGTTCTTGTGTGTCACCTGGGGTAGTGGCTGTTTCTTGTGTTGCAGCTTCTTGGCCCATATTACCTTGGGTATCGGCAGCTGGTTCTTGTGTGTCAGCTGCCTTAAAATATGATGTCACGAAATTGTGAACACTCTGCATCTCAGCTTCCGAGGGTGAGGGAGAGGAGTTTCGAGGGCTAGTGGGAATGCGGGTTTTCAGGGTGATGGGCGGTGAACTGGGAGGGGTATGGCTAGGAGATTCAGCTATTGCAGACGACCGAGTCCTTTGCTTGGGTAGAGAAGCAGGGAATTCAGGCTTTTTTCTTTTTAGACCGGCTTTCTTTAAGATAGGGACGGTGGTAGAAATAGTAGCTACTTTAGCCGAAGCCCTAGTTCTTCTTCTTTTTGGTGGGGTTTCTATTTTCCTCTGTATTTTTCGTTTGAGCAAGGTAATAGGGATGTTATCATCAGAGTCATCGGTAGAAATACCAAGTATGGGAATGGGTGGGTTGGTTCTATCAGGGGATGGGGTAGTTTCCGCGGGTATTTCTACTGCTCATTGTTCATTTTCAGCAACTTGCGGGGGTGTTTGTTGGGGGACTTCCTTGGGAATTTTTTCAGGGATGTCGTCTGCGTGCTGAGAAGTTTCAGGTATTTCCTCAGGAATATTATCTGTTTGCTGAGGGATTTCTTCATCTTGGTGAGGTATTTCTTCATCTTGCTGAGGTATACCTTCAGCTTGGTGAAGGATTTCCTCTTCTTGATGAGGGACTTCATGTTCTGGCTGGGGAATTTCTGCCTCTTGATGGGGATTAATGGGGGGTGGAGGGTTATTTAAGGCGAGGCCTCTATTTATCAGCAATTGGGCTAAACGGTGGTGTTTCAGGGAAAGAAGCGGATGCTTTGCATTAACAGTATAACGTGACATATTCTTAAGACATCCCAATAAATAATATGGCATGTTTATCAACTGACGATTTCTCAAATGATTCAACAAGACGAAATCGTGCTGGTAAATTACCTGGTATCGGCCTTTGCACGTCAGGTATTGCTTTACAAATTTAGCAACTTTCGGCCATGGTTGAGGCAATGACTGAAGTGCTATGCCTCTGCCCTTCGGTTCCACCTGCTCGCCAGGTTGAAGAAAATCCTACTGCACATTAAGGATCAAGTGCTTTCTACTGAACCACCATATGCCATTAGCTGGTAGCCCAGTAACTTGGGCTATGACTTCCTCCGTGACTGGGATTTGGATTCCTTGGACAACAGAGAATCCTTCTGTTAAATTGCATGCAAATTCGAGGACTTGCTGCTCGTCGAAGTCTGGAAGTCTCCGGAAATAATCTATCCATCCCGCTTGCAGAAAGATCTGATAAACCTCGGGATAGAGCTCAAGAAGTGTTGTTGTACCAGGTTCATGTGTAATGAGGTTTCCTCCCATAGCTGTTATTTCAGTGAATTTCACAGTTCAGAGCCGAGCTTCCGAAATCAGTTCAGAGTAAACGGTTGCAAATGGTAACATGCCGTGATAAGGTGACTTTTACATATTGCCGGGAGAGTTAAGGACGGCGGCAGTTGGCGTAGTATGTAATTATGAGAGTGCTTTGGTAATCCCCCCCTACGCGTAAGTGATATGATTGGAAGTACAATTATTTGGTAGTCCTATCAGCTTCTCCGCATTAACTATTATTTAATGTCCATACATAATCATGCATACCTTTATGTTTTACCTTTTTGGTTGTTGCGTCAAAAAGTCTTGTCTTATCTTCTGCTGGATCATAATGATTACCACGGGTTTCGGAGCATGGTAATACCGGCGATTTCTAATAATAATGATGGGAAGTGATAGTGAAGGATTGTAATCATCACAAAAGTGGTGTATTTTTATAAAAACTCGTTTCTTGGGGGCTGAGGTGATAAGACTGATGTTTTTGTAAATGAGAGGATTGCTAAAAAGGTATTACGGGATCGGGAAGTGGTGTTGCAGCAACGGGGATTGGTGTTGCAGCCACTAGGAATGATGTTACGTCATCGGGAAAAGATGTTGTAGTAATGTGAAGTGGTGTTGCAGCAACGGGAATCGGTGTTGCAGCAACGGGAATCGGTGTTGCAGCAACAGGAAATGGTGTTGCAGCAACAGGAATTCCAAATCCGCAAAGTGATTCCTTTAAAACTTTCGTTCTCAGCTATTTCCCACAGCTCGAATCTGCAAAATACTGAAACATAATATGGTAACCTTTGGCAGGGATTATTAGTAATTAAATAAAAAGAATATCTAATCTAAAAAAAATGCATAAGTAAACAAAGATTTAAGTGCTTTGAGGGACAACAAGTTCCCCCGGAAAAGAATACTGTTTAATTTCCATGCAAGTGGCTTTAAAATCTTCTTTAGAAACAGGCCTCTGATATAACCGAAGTCGATAGCCATTCACTAGTAGCGGTGTTCTTCTTCCATCAATTGTTAAAAGTCTAACTGTCCCATTTGGAAAAACAACATCCACTTCATAAGGCCCTAACCACCTTGTTCTTAACTTACCTTGGAAATTCTCAAAATGGGAATCATAGAGTAGAGCCCAGTTACCTTTCTAAAACTGCTTTTGCTTGATGGTTCTGTCATGCCACCTGCTCCTTTGTTGATGTATCACGGTCGTTTGATGGATGGCATCCAGTCTTTTCTTGTCCAATTCTCGGAGTTGTTGTAACCTGGCTGTCTGTGCATCAGTCAAATCAAGGTTAACAGCTAAAGCAGTTCTTAAAGTTTTGATCTCAAACTCTACAGGGAAGATAGCATTCTTTCCAAAAACTAATTCATAGAGGGAAAAACCTGTGGTATTCCTTCAAGTAGTTCTATAGGCCCATAATGCCTCGGGCAACCTTTGAAACCAGTACCTTCTATTCTCCTTTATTGTTTTCGTTAAGATGGCTCCTATGACTTTATTGGTGCTTTCTACCTGCCCATTTGCTTGGGGGTGATAAGGTGGTCATTTTGTGCTTAATATGATATTTCCGAAGCGTATTTTTGAAGCCATGAGAGTTGAAAGGAGGTCCTCCATCTGTGACTAATTCTCTAGGCAGTCCAAATCTAACAAAGATTTCTTCAAATAAAAATGTTAATACTGCTTCTTCATTAGCTTTAATGAGTGCCTTAGCTTCTACCCATTTAGTCATGTAATCTGTGCATACTAATATGTACACTCTTTGATTGGATGGAGGATTAATGGAACCTATGAAGTCTAATGCCCATTTCTCAAAAGGTTCAAGAATTACCCGGGGATTGAGTGGCATTTCATCCCTGTGATTAGGTTGGCCCATTCTTTGACAGCTATCACAGGCCTTGACATATTTTCTAGTATCTTTGAAGAGTGATGGCCAATAATAACCCATTCTGAGTACCTTGTGTGCTGTTCTTTTATCTGCAAAATGTCCTCCACAAGGGCCATCATGACAAGCTTTTAGTACATCATAAATTTCATCTTCACCAATGCACCTTCGGATTTCCTGATCAATTCCTGTATGGAAAAGACACCCACTTATCCAGCGGTACCTAGCACTTTGCTGGATGATCTTTCTTCTTTCCCTATGTGATAGGTGTGATGGTAATTTTCCTGCAACTAGATAATTGGCAATGTCTGCATACCAAGGTGAGTAAGCAGATACTGCAAATAAATATTCATCAGGAAAAGAATCATCTACTGGAGCATTTTCATCAGTTTTTAATCGAGAAAGGAAATCAGCAACTACATTTTCTTTTCCTGGCCTATCTACAATTGTGATGTCAAATTCTTGCAATAATAACAACCATCTGGTGACTCGGGCATTTGTAACTGATTTATTCATCAAATATTTAATGGTTGAGTGATAAGTATGCACAAAAGTAGTGTAGCCAGTAATATAATGTCAAAATTTATTTATTGCATAAATAACTGCTAAGAATTCCTTCTCAGTGACTGTATAATTTAATTCAGCTGGTGTCATGTTCTTACTGATAAAATAAATGGCATAGGGAAGACTATTTTCTTCCTGACCCAAGACAGCTCCAATTGCAGTGTCTGAGGCATCAGAGGATATATGAAAGGGTAGTGCCCAATCAGGTCCTCTCAAAATGGGAGCTACAGACAACTGATGTTTAAGTTCATTAAATGCTTTTTCACAATCATCAGTCCACTTAAATTCAACATTCTTATTTAATAACACAAATAGAGGAGAAGCTATTTTGGAAAAATTCTTAATAAATCTTCTATAGTATCCAGCATGTCCTAAAAAGCTTCTTACATCAGTTTGTGTTTTTGGGATAGGGAGAGTCTGAATTACCTGTATTTTAGCTGGATCGACTTGAATTCCTAGGAATGAGACAAAGTGACCCAATACAATACCTTGATTCATCATCATATGGCACTTTTTAGTGCTTAAGGCAAGGTGTGCTTCTATACACCGCTTAAGTACTTTTTCAAGATTTTGCAGTGCATCCTCAAAAGTCACTCCATAAGGAGTAAAGTCATCCATAAATATTTCTAATGAATCATTTAACATATCAGAAAAAATCCCTATCACTGCTCTTTGAAATGTTGCTGGAGCGTTACATAGCCCAAATGGAAGTACCCTATAAGCAAAGGTCCCCCATGGGCTGGTAAACGTGGTCTTGTCCTGGTCTTGGGGTGCAATCTTAATCTGATTATATCCATTAAACCCATCCAAGAATGAAAAGAACTTCTTACCTGCCAAATTATCCAATACCTGATCGATGAATGGTAAAGGGAAATGGTCTTTCTGAGTGGCTTTATTCAGTGCTCTGTAATCCACACATACTCTCCATTTACCATTTTTCTTAGGTACAATTACAAGTGGGGAAACCCACTCACTACCAGATATAGGGTATATAAATCCTGCATTCAAGAGTTTCTGAAGTTCCTCGTTCACAATTTCCCTTAGATTGGGATTCATTCGCCGTTGGGGTTGACAGACTGGCCGAGATCCTTCTTTAATATAAATCCGATGAGTGCATAGCTTAGGGGAGATCCCCTTCATGTCTGTATAGTCCCATGCAAATGCTTCTTTATTGTCCTAGAGTAACTTTATTAATTGTTGTTTCTCATTGTCACTTAAATTAGGATTTATATTTAATGTTTTGCCAAGCTCAATTTCTATTGTTACACTTTTGGAGGGGCTGCCTACTGTTGTCTGAAATAAATTTTTATCTTCCAAGTTCTGCTGAGTTTCAGATTCCAAGATTGCAGAAAAATGATTGTACATTTCTGGGTTAACCGAAGAAGGTTCATAAATGAAGCTGTTGATTAATTCATCTTCGGTAGAATCTTTGAAAGTTAAGGCTTGTCCGATAGTCAATATAGGTTGGGTTTCTTCATCCTCATAATCTACCCAAACAGAATTGTCATTATTAATCATGGGTGTAGCATGAGGATAAAGGGTAAGCTGTTTAGTTTCCTGTCCATCAGAGATGGTCATTGATCCTGATCTACAACTAATGAAAGCATCTGTTGTAGCCAGCCAAGGTCTTCCTAGAATCAACGGATGACCCCCCAACTTTGTTTTAGTTTGTAACACCACAAAGTCAGCTGGGTAATTCCAGGATTCTACAGAAATTATTAAATCTTCAATGACCCCTTCCGGTTTAATTGTAGAGTGATCAGTCAATTCTAGGATGGTTGGTGTTTCCCTAATAAAGTTTTTTAACTGAAGCAATTGTGTTGTTTCCAGTGTCATAATATTTATTGTAGCTCCTAAGTCTACTAGAACTTTAGAGACAAGAGTTTTTCCAACCTGCACTGTTACTGTAGGGTGACCGGGGTCACCATATTTCACAGGAGGATCTTTTTCTGTCATTAAAGCAGTTAGTTCTCCCATCACATGAACTGTGAGGGGGTCCTTGGCTTTTCTTCCAGGTTTTTTTATGCAAATATCTCTAACAGTCCTAGCATAAATAGGAACATCTCATAATGCTTGCAACAATGGGATTTTAACGTATAAATTTTGTAGCTCACCTAAAAGGTTAAAAGAAAGTTGCTCCAGTGTTTTAGTGAGAGCCAATCATTCAGGGAATGGTGGATCTGCTATTTGATCATTGCTGTTAGGTGTTGATTCAACTGTTTCAGCATTATTGTTAGTAGGTTTTTCTTTTCTAACTTCCTCTTTATCAGAGTCAGTGATGTCATCAATGATGGGTTCAACAATTCTCCCTGAACGAAGATGGATATCGTTACATTGCATGGGGCAGACAGGCTGATTTTGAATATCAATTACTTGCAAGGCTTTATTATTATTTGGGTTAGGATTGGGTTGCACAGGCAGCTGCGGTCTAATTTCCTAGTTATTTGGGGGAGTATTAGATGGTAAGGAAAGAGACTGTTGTTGTTGAGAAAATGGCATCTGTTGGGCTGCCCAGCCTGGGTTCCATTGATTGAAATATGGTTGCTAGGGAGCCCACGGATTCCATATGGTAGGATCAGGAAAAGGGAGATTTGGTTGTTGCATAGGTGGAAAACTCATTGTGTTAAAGGGTGGGTACTGCATTTGGTTCATGGGTGGGTAATTTGTTTGAAAAGGAGAATGATTATTCCAACGATTAAATGCTGTGTTAGAATTCATACCTTGTCTTTGTGGCCATTGCCTCCTCTGTGTCATCAGGTACACTGCTTCAGCCTCTTCTTCGGTTGACTGCAATGCTGCTTTAATTCCAGGCAGAGAGGGGCACTGCTGCGTCTCATGGTCCTTTTCGCAGATCGTGCAGATTGGTACTTTATCTAGTGGGCATTCCCTGAGTGGGTGTTTTTCTCTGCATTTGGAACAAAAAATAGCTAGGGCAGCTTCTGCTTCTGCCTGTTTCTTCTTTACCTGCAGAGCATCAATTTGTGAAGCAAAAGAGCTTAACATCTCAGTTTTAAATTCTTCTAATAAATTACCTATTTCAGCCCTCGTTGCTCCTCCGCTTGCTGACTTCTGAACTCTTGAGTATACATTGTCCCTGCTTTTTGATCTTCTTACTGCTCCTCTTGAACATCTCATGCAGAGATTGATAATTTCATCAAATGGTTCTTTGGAAATGTCCCCTTTTCCCAGCATGTTTAACATGTCCAAGCAGTCATCTCGTACCCCTTTCAGCAATATAGTCTTCAAAATATCTTTACTCATATTAGGATGGTCAGACCGCTGCAGATTATACTGCAATCTTTCCACAAAATCTTCCAGATTCTCGTCCTCCTTCTGAACCATTTTAAACAATTCTTCCTTCCTTTCTCTTGTCCGGCAGTAGTCTTGATACTTAGCCAGAAAGCTTTCTTTCATCTGATCCCAGGTAGTGATTGCCTGAGCTCCTAAGCTCATAAACTATCTTAACGCATTCCCTTTTAGTGTTGTTGGAAACAGTTTTAGTTTCTGATTAGGGCTCACATAATCATAACTTCTACATAGTATGTTGAATTCAAAGAGGAATTCATCCGGGTCTTTAGAGGATAACCCATGAAAGTTGGGTAATGCTGAGAGTGGAATGTTTTACATGGGAGTTGCCCCTCTCAGAAGCTCCCCAATGGGGAATTCCAGGGTAGAGAGCGAATTTTCCCCTCTTCCTTCTGTTCTGTTGTCCTCCATTGGTCTTTTTCCTGAATCACTTGCTTTATCTTCTGTATCTTTTGTTTCTTCAGGTTCTTCTACCGGTTCCTTAGTGTATTCTGGTACTTCCAGCTTCCTTTCAGGTCCCAGTACTTCCTCCGTCTGTCGATCTGTTTGTGAGGAATACTGGATCTGAGGTCTCCGGGAACTTGTCCTCTGCGATGTTTCAACCTTTGAGATGATTTCGTCAATATACGTTTTTCTTCCTCCTCCGCCTTTGCTGCCTGTGAAATTAGGTTTCTTGCATCCTCTCATGCACCTGTTATTCTCAAAAAGAAATCATTAATGCTTTTAGAAATCTCTAGTTGCCTTCCCCGGCAACGGTGCCAAAATGTTGGCTAGTTGAATTGTTTATTAATTAACAATCAAGTACCACATTAAATTGTCAACCTGGGAAAGTCTTTTTATTTCAAAGGCTACTGCGTACTGTATGTACTCCACTCTAAAAGCATTAAAAAGCTATAGTATGCGTATTTCTCACGTTATGTCATAACAGTGTACTGTAAAAATGAAAAGGAAAGCAGTTAACTTAAGATAACAAATCTGAAAAGAAGAGTGATAGATGCTCTGTTATCAGAGGATCAGGACCCTATCCTCCAAACAAGGACGTTCAGCACCTGCCCCTGTAACCAGATTGCTAACACACACTGAAATTCTAATTCACCGGTGAAGTACAGCTTCAAACGATTAACGAAACAGAGTGCCGGCAAAAAGGAAACTATCAGAGATGATGCTACAGAATCCAAAACAGAGTACCAGCATAAAGAAATTACAAAACACACTTACACACTTGATAGAAAAGTAAAAGGGTGAATCTTGTGAGGAAGGTGGGCCCAGTCCCTCTCACAAGATTCCCCAGAACACAACTGTGGGATTAAGTACTCAGAATAATATTCTATTCATCTACCAAAAGATTCAGTACAATAAAAGTTCAGACTTTGCTGTTGTCTTTCAAAATTTCCTTTTACAAAACTATTATCTCCCCCCTCTCTAATGTAGATGTCTCCTCTTTATAGAGGAGAAATCTATTACAATAGATTATCACAGTTCATTCAGTTAGCCAAAAATAAGAATTACAGAATGTTGTTATAACAGTGCAACAGTGTATTCTTCCTTGAGTTTATTTTGTTACACAGCTGGTACCCGAACTTCACCCGTTCTCTTTGGATCCTCATATTATCCTTCGTCGTTTCCCCATGGTTGCTAAATTAGTAATCCTGTGTTGTTCCTGATGTTAGCGCTTGAAATTTCACCTCAGGCTGAGAAAAGTAAACCTCAAGGCTACATCAAACCATTCAGCCTCGTAGCTAGCCCTACGGGGCAGGAGAAGGCTCTCTCCGGTCAATCTCGGTAGATCTTCAATGGGATGAGATGACCAACAAGGTAACACTGATATTAGGCTAGTAAACTGATTAAAAAGGTTGATTTGGGGTTTTTGGGTTTTTGGTGGCAAATTGAGGAATTGCAATTTTGGGTGCGGGGATTTGACACAGTTTCTGCAGGGGGTTCCTTGGGGCGAGGTAGGAGACAGCGTTGATGCCTTTAACTGAAATGAATGGTCAGGAATGAAAGATGAGGAGCTAAAGAGAGCAAACAATCACTTTGAATTCTCTTTAGACAGAAGAAAACATTGAAATTAAACAAATTTAAAAGCAGAGCATGGCTAGCATGAATTCATACTTTAACACTTCATTTGTTTAATGTGCAGCAGTAAAGAAAGGAAATGAATCACATAACAAAGCTTACAAGAACATTGAGAAACACACCATCAACACATGAGTCCACAAGAATCCCAAAGAGGACTGCAAAACCCTGGTCTTCCTTAGCCAAAAATTGCAGATATACAGTGAAAATATACAATGATAGCTTCTCCCTCAAGAGTCCAACCTTCCAACCCCTGAAAATGATTATGAAAATACATAATATAGGCAAGCCAACCTCTTCCCTTGCCTCTAGGGGTCGAGCTCATCCTTCTAGGAGTTGTTTCAACTAATTCTAAACTGAGCACTAAAATCTAGGCAGTCAAAACAACTTGCCTCTATAAGCTAAGAAACCAATCCATTCATTAAATATTTACCCTTGACATGAATGAATCTTCTAGAAGTGTTAAACAAGAGTAAAAATGTCTTAGAGTTACAATAATTACATCAAATAGGACCATCATTAACCTCAAAAAGTCAAACCAAGTCAAACTGTGCTTTTCCGAGCTGTTACAGTGAAATCTGGCAAAGTTTGCTCAACGGGTCGCGCACCCCTGCTCAACGGGTCGCTCACATTGGGAGCTCTGTTTGAGGCACTTCCGGGTGTCAGAATCAGGTGCAGGATAGCTCGTTGGAAAGGTCTTTGAGTCTACATTCCAACCCAACTAGAATTTTTCAATTTGGAGTTCATTTTCCCTGTCAAAAATCAAATCTCCCAAGACAGCTTTCTGTAGTTCAAAAAAGTGGCAGAAAGTCAAATTTTTCATGTATTTTGACCTTTTGGAGGCCCAAAACCCCATAAAAACTCAATTCCATCCATGGGAATATGTAACTTTGCATAAAAAATCAGGAAATGCTGAGTTTTTGTGAAAAGGAGTTGCCATGACAAAGGGTCTCACCGGGGGTGAGACCCGTTGAGGAGCCAAAACCTATAAATTTCCAAAAGATGTCAAAATTACCCAAAATTCTAAAAAAATTTTGGGATTTGAGCTGTGGCTAGGCTAATGAGTGCCATGATCCTTGAGTGAAGCCTCAGCCAAGATACGGAGGGGATATGGCTTCTTTCTCTGTTTTTGTGGCTTGGCCAACCGCCTTGGATCCGACGATTGTAATTTTGACATTTCTCTAAAACCATGACACCTGTGCAAAAAGTGAAGGATTTTTTTCTTCTTTGGCATGTTGTGGACAAAAACCTCTCTCAGTTTTCCAAAATTCATCTTTTATTGCTCTGGAACATCATTTGAGTGCGACTTGTCCCGATATGTGAAACAAGGAATTTTGTCGAAATGGAGTGAAATGAAGGGGATAAGGGGCTTCTAAATTCTTGGGGAAATTTTTGGAAGTAGGGAGGGATGTTAGGAAGTAGGGGAAAGTGGAATCTCAGAGATTGAGTGAGGGGAAGGGGTCCAAAAGGGCAAAACACAGGCCCAACCTAGAAAATTGTCAGGTTGTAGCTAGAAACTAGGGTTTGTGCAAAAATGAGGAATTTGGTGGATCTAAGGGATGGGAAGTGTTTGATAAGGTACTTTAAGGATAGGGGAATGTGTATGAACATCAGGAAACAAGTTTTGCCGATGATTTGACCGTCCAAGAGAAATTGGCTTTCAAAACCCTAGGAGAGGGAAATGACCTTGCCAAGGCACAACTGAAGCATGAACAAGATGTAAAATGACTCATTAGACACTGACATGACAATGAAAACCCTATGAATGATGATAGACTCAGCTGAATGGTGACATGGACCAACATTTTGACAACTTTAGAAGGAGTTAAGGCAAACCCTAGACCTAATGCCTAGTGACCAAATTTTGCTTGAAAACTCTTTGAAATAACAAAATTTGACTTGGAAACTCTGAGACCACTTTGTAAGAGCATATTTGATCACTGGAGGAAGGCTGGGAATACTGACACTAACACCTGATACTTTAACAATCGTAACTGTGTTTTGCCCTTTTTGGGCAGTTGCTGATTATGCCGCGTCATCGTGGAATTCTGGCAATCTCCAGATAGTTGCCGTTTGTTATTTCCAGTTGTTGCAAAAATAGCATTCTCCTACTTTTAGATGGTTGCCATTACTGGCTATAGCAACTGCGTAGTTGCTGCTTCTGGTGTTGCAGCAACTGCGTAGTTGCTGTTTCTGGTGTTACAGCAACTGTAAATTATAATTCCTGCAGACTTAAAACAGTCCAGTGATCATTTGGTAACTTAATTAACTTTTCCAAAGATAAATATAAAGATATTCATGAATATGCAATGAACAATTAAACATATAGATATGCGGAGAGTTACTTCGTACCTTAGGGTGATTAAGTCATTCTACAATCAAAAGCTTTCAAACTATGACTGAAAAAGGATAATATTATGGCAAAAATATAAGGTCAAAATTGGTCAATTCTGAGTCCTAACACAGTAGAAGACGATGCATTGATAGGAGGAAAAGGAAAAGTTCCTAGTAAACTAGAATCTTTAACTAGTCCTACTCCAACATCCTTATATGGGATAGTTGTTTTGCCGACATGCTGAATACTTTCAGAAGAGGCTGGGTGAGATGAAAAGTAAGTCAGCTAGTCTATACTTAGGATCTTTCCATTATGAGGGAACTTTATAAGTTGAAAGACCGATGAAACGATAGTTGTCATAGCGTAAGACCAACTACGACCCAAGAGAAGGTTGTAATCTAGAGGGGCATCAACCACCTCCACATCTATATTAACAGTTTTGCCTTCAACCCCTATAGGTAAATCCTGTAGAATGCCAAAAGGATGAAACCCACGGCCATCAAAAGCCTTTAGAATAATCAGGGATTGATTTAGCATAGGAGAATCAAGCGATCTCCAACACTGTATCGACATAATACACGTTGAGGCTCCCTCATCAATCACAGTCCTATAACAAGGTTTGTTTTTTACTAACACTGGGATCTGGAAAGCCATTTGATGAGGTAAGCACGGTGTATTGTTTTCTAGATAAAAAATTATAAGGTTCGAGTCATGAACGTCAACAACTCCTATAGCCGACAATAGCAATTTACGTTGTGCTGGACATGATTGCAGCACTTCCAAAGCCGACATTGCTGAAGGTGAAATAGGAAAATCTTCAATAATGGTATAGTTCTGAGCTGCTCTCGCATGTGGATTGAAAGTTGACTTTCGAAGTATACCCTTGGCAGGCGGTTTGATTACTAAGTCTGGGTTAGGTTTCTCGATCTATAGTGGATCAGAACCGGGATTTGAAGTTGATGGGTTCGAATGAGAAGATTCTACTTCTTTACCATCAACAGGACTTTTACTTCCATAATCATGCAATCGAGTCGAAATCCTAACATGGTACATCATCATTATGGGTTCTTCAGAGGCATTTGAGGAAGAACCTATCATCTTACTTTCTTGACTAGGAAAAGGATTCTTCAAAACAGCAGGGGTTTGGGAACTTTTGACGATTTTCGCAACCTTTGCACGATGAGGGCAGTCTCTTGTAAAATGCTCTTCGTGACAAATGAAACAAGGATAACGAGGTTTGCGTTTCTCATCAGTTGATTCTGTTTTTTCTGGTTTCTCTTTCGAATTTTTATCTGTTTTATTTTTCTTCTTCCCTTTCTTTTTACCACTGGATTTTGATTTCGCCGTAGATGACTCTACAACATGAATATCGGCAAAAATTTCCACGGAAGAATCTCCTGTTGGGGAATCTGGTAAAGTTATGATAGGAGAAGAATTCTTTGAAGATTTCTTCTTACTTTTGGTATTAATTGTACCAATCATACCATCAGCAGCATGAGATCCTGAAGGAGCTGCAATGATTTGATTTTGTTTAGGAAGGTCGGGGATTTTCTCGTGTAACGTACCTGACTGCGTATAAACTAAGTCAAGGTACTGAGCTTGAGAAATTACTTGCTCTTCAGTAACAACTCCTGCCTTAGCTACATCCTCAGTGATCTTCGGTAATAAAGACTTTACAAACCATTTAGCTAAGATCTGATCCAGAATAAAAACTTTCACTAAATGTCGTCAACGTCTCCATTCATGAATGTGATCTGAAATGTAGGTGGACGTTGACTGTTTTAATGAAGTTAATAATTCTGTGCCATTGTCATATCTGACTGGCAACTGAAAATGAGTTAAAAACGAAGTAGCTAATTGACTAAAGTTATAAAAAGTGGCTCGCGGTAACTCAATGTACCGCTTGGCCGCAAGACCAATTAGAGTGCGCTGGAAAAGCCTTAAATGAATTGAATCATCTGAAATGGAATTAGATGCACACCAGAGGTGATAAGTCATCACATGGTTCGACGGGTCCTCTCCTGATTTTCCTTCAAACTTAGGAATATCACTAGGCAACTTATTCGCATTGGCGGCCAAAACGGAAGATAGTTTATTCGATCGTTCGTAAGGCGTGACAAGTCAGGCAAGTCCAAAGTTGCAATAAACGGTAACTAACGATTAGGGTCCCTGAAACCCTGGGTCATGAGACCAACCCAGGAGGAGGATATCCAGGATAACTAGGAATTGGAATTTCATTTGGGATATTATATCCTCCCGGAAAACCAAGATTAACTGGACCGTACTAGGGTTGTTGAGGTTGCTGATATGTATATCCAGGGTACAGTTGATACTGATAGACTGGCTGGTGCACAGCAGGACCAAATTGGTACTATCCCTGGTATGGTTGATAAGTAAATTGAGATTGACTTGTGACAACCGTACTTGGACCAGGTTGTCCTACACGCATTTGAACCGAAGTCTGAATTGTGGATCCAGATTGAGGTAAAGATGTCTGAGGAGTTGATACAGGAATAGTAGAAACCAGAGCTGTCGATACTCCATAAGTAGGTGGGGTATATTGAACAGATGTTGTAGCAGTTGTAGTAGTCGTTTGAGGCAGAGTACGAGGCATACTAGGCCCAGACTGAGAAACTACAGAAGGTGCATAAGTTTTACTAGTAGACTGGATAGGTTGCTGGGGTGAACCAAAAACCAAGGGTTGTCCAGATTGAGATGACAACTGCACATTCGGTTGCAAGATCTGTTGAGTTTGAGATGGATCCCACACTAACTTCATTCCGGGGTACAAACCCATAACAGGTTGAGAGTATTGAGGACCATAACTGGGTTGAGGGTAGGGTTGATAATTCAAAGGTACATTTCCAGCACCTTGGACAAATGATTGATCGGAAGGTCATTGGAAACCTTGCGTTGGGTACTGACCTTGAGGTTGATAACCTTGAGGCACGTATTGATACTGGGGTTGACCTTGAGGTACATATTGATACTGGGGTTGACCTTGAGGTACATACTGAATCTCGGGTTGACCTTGAGGAACGTATTGTCCCGTAGGTATGTATTGTCCTTGAGGTTTTCCCCCAAGCAGAAATTGGGTACCTTGAGGTTGCCCCCCAAGCAATAATTGAGGACTTTGAGGCTGCCCCCCAGGCAGTAACTGGCCACCTTGAGGTTGAGGATTAGGAATAGTACCTGACATCATAAGAATATCTTCTACACTCAAATGCTTAGTTCCATTATTTCCAGTTAATAACCCTTGTTCAATAGGTTGAGGAGATGCTCCCGAAAAAGTACCAGTAAGTGACTAATACCCAGAGGGAACAGAAGGACCGCCGTATAAAAAGGTTTCTAGAGATTGAGAAAACATGGACGATTGTCTTGAAATATTTAATGGAGGATAATAACCCCTAGATGTTGGGTGAAAAGGAATGCGAGGTGGTGAAAAACTTAGTCCCGGGTTTTCCAAAAAATTGGTCAATGAAAGATACCAAGCATTGCTCCTAGGTGAAGTGTAAAAGATCGATTCACGCTCCCTAAGTTCTATAACTGGTTGATTTTCAGGGATAGGGATACCTTCTTCTTCCGGAGTAGCAATTTCTTCAATAGCTATAAGTCCAGAAGGAATATTTTCGGTAATTATTCTTTCTACCCTGGGTGAACCAGGACCACTAGAAGTTGGAGAGGCAAATCCCGATGTTGGCGTAGCAGCAAATTTAGTTTCAGGTTCAGATATTTCAGGTTCCTCACCTAAATCACTAGTAGATGAAAATCTACCAGTAACTTCGGAAACAGAAACAGATTGTGGATTATAATCTGCTACTAGAGCTTGATAATCAGGATGTACAACCAAAGAACACTCTCCTTCCTCAGGTGACTCAACTCTACTGTCTCTAGGAGTTACAAGGGCTCGTAGCCCTTCAGGCTGGCTCGGTGAAAACGCAGGAGGTTGGCCCCGAAGTCTACGGGACTTCCTCGTTAATTCAAGCACGATTAAATATTTTAACTACTGCACATGCAAACAAAGAAAAATCTCAATTAAAACCACCTAAAGCCTCTAAAGAACCAAACAATTTTGAATCACACACCTAAAGAATTGAGGAGATCAAACCACACACAAACAGTAACTTTCCGCACTGAAAACACTAGTTGGTGATGAAATCCAACGTCACAGAGTTCAATACAGAAATGACGGTTGGAACAGTTACCCCGACAACCTGATTAATGAATAAACTAGCACAAGTTTCTCCACTAAACCGTCTCGAGTGAAGAGAACCCCCCAGAAAATCCAAGTGAGTCTAGCCGACCTCTGCTCCAGGTACAGTGGGATCTTCCCTCCACCGTCACCCTAAGAAAGAATCCTATAGAATATGGTCACTATGGTTACCAACAGAAACAAATATACCTGGGGGAACAGTCTACGATCCGATACGCACACAAGGGCAGAGTAACAAGCTCAATCCCCTTGAAGGCTCCTTGACATAATCCAAGGTTTACAACCAAGTGACCCCAGGCTTCTCGACAATGGTTAATCCAAAGTTTACCATTTTTAATACGTGAATATCTTCTATCATTCCCAATGAGGAAGGATTGATTCCCACACTGGTTCAAATATGATCTCGTGCTTCTCCTTTAAGAGGAGATTTCCTAGAGCATAGATGTAACAATTGGATTTTATCTCCTACCGCAAGATACAACTACTTGTTTGTTTTACTATCTTGAAGAGTTAATTACTCTCTACTCCAAGATACTAGCTTAAGCTATGTTGGTGATATAGAGCCCTAGAAATAAAAAGATTACTAGATAGATTTTACTTTAAGCGTTATTTTTATTGGTTTTTCTTAAGTCAAAAGGTGCGGAGATGAAACTTATGGTATGAAGACTCGACTCCAAATCACTAAAAAATGCACTTAAGATGATAAGCAATCTTTTCCCTTCAATGAATTTCTAGCTAGGAAAGAGTTGAGAATGCAAATTCTTGTAAAAACAATTCTTTTCTTAACATACAAATCAAAAGAAGAGCTTTTTGTCTTTTCCAATACACTAAAAAACGAGACAACTAGTTATGCTCACAAAAATTTCCCTTTTCTTTCAAACACTCAAATACTACAAAAACAAACTTTTTCCAAAAGAGATTTTTTTTTATTTTCATAAAACACTCAAAACTATGGAAAAATCTAATCTTGAGATCTATAAATTCTAAGAACTATTTGAAGTAAAAGCTTACAAGATTTCTTTTCAAGGATTTTTTACATAGCTATAAGCAAACTAAGGACTAATTTGTCCAGAATCACAAATCAGTCAAAAAAGAACCAATTTTTGTTTTCTTTTCTAAAAATGAAATCCAAAACTTTAATCACAAGTCCTTTCGAAGTTTCGCAAAGAGAAAAAACAAGATGGATTCCTCAACAAAGGCAGATTTTGCAAATGGTCAGACTCATAAGAAGACCAATAAAAACCAAGGTGATATGAGGCTTCTAAAGCTTCTATGCTCTGAGCTACTACAAGACCAAAATGAAAATCAAGCCCAGCAACCAAACTTCTAGGAATTTCACCTAAAACCCTAATGCCGATGGAATTAACCTAAGAAAATTTCCTGACAAGTCACGTGCAGGTCTGGGCAGAGGCAAAAAATACCTAAACAAATCCTAAGCTGACTGAAAGAGAAAATCTTAAGTTTTTCAAAATTTTGACAGGGCCTGTAGGCCCGCAGTCCACACAGGTGCGGTACCGCTCTGTGTGTAAAGAAAAAGTACGGATAGGTATGCACTGTGTTACAAGCAGAAGGTGCGGTCCTCTCCCAAAAGTATGAAAAACCAAAAATAATTCAAGATCTACTAAACCTACCCAATTCCACACACAACAAGCCAAAAACAGAAACAAAAACATAGTTTCTCAAGTCAAAGTAAAAGCAAATCAAAAAATCAAGTCCCCAGTGGAGTCACTATTTTGTCATATGGAATTAGCTCCACCTTCAAAGGGATAAAGCCCTCCATCAAAGGGATAGCTCCTCTCATCAAGGGATTAGCTCCTTCACTTTTGGGATGCATGAACCACCTAGGAGCGAACCATCCACGTCAAGGTTCCTTCTAGAATCATCTAGAATTAACCCAAAGTGAGTTTTTAAGAATAAACTTGTGCCTTTTTTTACTTTCACACGGGTGCACACCCACTCCTTTAAAGACAGAGTGGGCAGGTCTGCAGGTAACATGTACAGGGGGTGCGAGACCGCAGGCAATAGTGAGAGAAAGTGCGGAACTAGAGCTTTATTGATTTTTAAGGTCTTTCTCTCATTTTCAAAGATTGACATGAAGAGCTGAGGTTTGAGACTTGCTTAGGAGGACAGTATGAATGATGATAGACCCATATTGACTGCAAATATTCATGGTGACAATATTTTGTGTAACACAACCAATCATTGAAACTTATCAGACAACTGAATCAAACAATTATTGAACCTCTAACTGAATCAAGCAATCATTGAACCTATGACACAACTAAATCAACCATTTACTCAAAACCAATCAACTCGAACAGTCAGATCACAATGACCAAAACACATATCTAAACCCAAAACTCTACATCAACAACCAGAACCAACTGCAACCTCAAAAATCATATGTCAGAATGTATATGCTACTTTAGTGAGGCCAACCTGCATGTATAAGCTACTTCCTTTAACCCAACCTACATATACCTCTAAAGATACTGAATCATAAAACCTCTTAACCACAAAATATACCTATCATTGACATTCTGAAGATCTACTGTCAATTTATAGATTTCTAAATAGATAGCAGCAAATATCACCTTTCTCACTTAATCAATCAATCAATCAAACTCAATCTCGTTATAATTTCAATTCTACTTTCAGATTTAATGAAGACATCATTGACGGGCAGTAGTAAAACATCAACACTAATCAGATAGATCAGTCATCTTTGAACATCAAGCTTTTCTTTTCCATACGCTACTTGGAAGAGCCGAACCAGCGTGTATATGTGCCTTCACCAAGGCGAACCAACGTATAGATATGAAAATACTTACTTATAACTTTGCAGTTATTCCAAACTTCAAACATACCCAGATCTTAGCATATAAAGGATAAAACATGTGTTAGCAATCAGATCTAGACTATCTGTTATCAGATCATACAATGATAAGTCATTTCAGGTCTTATGATCTTGATCCATCATTGGATCTCATCAAACACTTAGGTGCATACTTAGTTCAGATCAAGAAAAGCATCAAAAACCCATAACATGCATATTTTATTTTGATCCAAGTCTTCATGAGATATTCATTAATTTTTCATTGTCACACTTTGATCTTCACCTCCTTATATATTGAGAGCCTTTTTGAATGCCTCAAACCAAAACAACACTTAGAACCTGTGGTATTCTTAGACGGGATCAAGTAACCATTATTCTGTTCAATATTGTGGGCTAATATCGTGGTATGGACCCTTGGTATTCCTTGACCTTAATTTTCCTTAATTTTCCATCCCATATGCGCTTTTCCTCTTGTTAAAGTGCGTGCATACCTATATGCTCTTTTTGTTTTGTGAACCCGCTTGTATACGCTACTTGGACTAGGTGAACTTGCATATGCAACTTAATATACCTTAAGACATTATTTTTCCTCAATTTATTGATTCGGATCTGTAGTCTTTTGTTCCATCATCCTATTCTTCTATGCCATTACTTTATTACCTCTGAATAGACATGTTATAATGTGATTTGCCACCGTACATCACTTTTGAACTGATTCCTTTTAAATGCCCTGCATTTTGTCACATCTATAAGCACAACTTCCATGCATTTTGTCACATCCTGTTTATACTTTTATCAATTATTTCATTCATCAAAGAACAACTCTTATCAAGGAAAACACATACTAATAGTATCACTGTATCAAACCTTTGGCCATTATTTTGTCCATCATTCTGTCATATTTGACCTATATATTCATCTCTATTCCATCATTCTGTCACCTATGATTTTTCCTGTAGATTCATCTAGTTGCCATACACTTGTTCTGCTACAAATGAGTTTCCATCAAGGACAACACATTGATCATAATGCCAACAAACTCCCCCTTTGGACTTGATGGAAACTACTTTGGTGTTTGATCACCACAACCTGTAAATAACATCAAGCTACTCTCCAAACACCAAGCTACCCTCCCCCTTTAACATCAAGGGAAAAGGGCTGACTGACCTGTTATCACTTAGAACTATAAACATTTGTATATAATCCTTTGTCCAAGTTCAATGTCAAAAGTTGGTGTCAAATTGTTTTTGTTCTATGTTTCTTACTTAGGGTCGGAGCTCTAAAGGTGTTTGATGTAAATTGTACTCTAATCCTATTGGTCATCTTCCACCATCATGGTTTCATAAGCCATGTCTTGTCTTATTCATGTCACCGATCCTTTTCGTAATTCCGCAGCGCAGTTTCTTATTGGTCAGTTTTGCAGCGTAATCATTGTTTAGCCATTCCGCAGCGCGTCATCATCAAGCCGTTTCGCAGCGCATTATGACAATTCAAAACTAACTGCGCTGCGAAATCGCAGATTCATGCGTTTTGCAGTGAATATTTCTCAAAGGGTCAAGTCTGTTGATGAGTCACCACTTCCGTCCTCTCATGTCAGTTTGCATACCTCCCAAATTCTCATTAACCATCACTCCACCAATAGATTTGTAGACATGCACATAAATATTTTTCAAATGGGTTTTACCTTGCATGGATCTTTATGATGATCGTAAATGATGCATAAGTGACCAGCCTGTGTGATGATATATTTGATTTTGCAAGTGAGGCTGTTTTCAAGTGAGCCTGATTACAAGCGAGGCCGAGTTAAAAAGAATTGAATCACCATTTTAGTTGAAGCTGTTGGTCATTTTCTGTGCGAAAATTTCAAAAGCAAAATGGATAGGAAAGAACATAGGTCTGGAAAATGTCAGAGAACAGAGCCTGAAGGTTTAGACTTAGCATTAAGAGATGAAGGCGTGAAGAAAGCCTTCAAGGATGCCGGTTGTTGGAATTTCTGTAAGAAGCTGCAAGGTGGCCATGCTCAGGTAACAAAGGATTTTGCTTTAAATTTCACCGGTTTGAATTCTAAAATAGCTATGTTAGAAGTTCAAGTGTCTCCAGAGGCCATAGCTACTGTAACTGAGATCCCAAGAGGGGGGCAAGAATGGTTTAAGAATTTTAAGTTTGATATGAACCCCTGCAAAGAGTTTTTAAAAGAGGCATATGTGAATGAAGACCTAACAAAAGCAGTGCCTAGAAACTATGTTAAGGAGCACTATGCCCTTCTTCTCACTTGTATTCAGAAGTACTTGACCTGTGAGGGAAGATACAATAAGGTCTACTCTTATCACTTTAAGTTGCTATTACATTTTACTGGTAAAGCATCCATAGACATTCCCTTTTACTTGTTTCGCAGTCTGAGCAAAATGTGTGACAAGGTGCAATTAAAGAAGGACGTCTGTGAAACATCTTTATTTCACCATGGTTTGGTTAAATTGTTAGTTTTGGATGGTCTTCAGAAAATTGGTAGAGACTGGAACTCGTTCATTTTCATGGCGGGTTTCCAAAGTAAAACTGGTCTTACTCCACAGCCAGTTAGAGAAAAAGAACAATCAGTTGAAGAACCCACGATAGCTGAGCTTCAAAAGGAGGCAAGAGA
The DNA here is from genome assembly GCA_031772625.1 of Pinus tabuliformis. Classification (NCBI taxonomy): domain Eukaryota; kingdom Viridiplantae; phylum Streptophyta; class Pinopsida; order Pinales; family Pinaceae; genus Pinus; species Pinus tabuliformis. The sequence continues at coordinate 718,028,992 of CM062804.1, read as the reverse complement.
TAAAAAGAAGGTCAAGTCGCAGTTAAGAAAATCAGTGAAGCCACTGATCATTAAAGAACAACCTCAGCCATCAGCAAAAAAGGAAGCTCAGCATAAGAAGACTGTGCTTGGACCAAGTGGATCTGAAACAGTCTCAAGAGTAAGGACAAGGAGTCAAATAAGCAAAGAAAAAGGCAAAGCATTGGCTGTTGAGGAAAGCCCGATATCTAAGGCCAGCCTGAGTGATTTGTTGGAGGCCATTGAGTTTGAGCAAATTGAACCGGTGCACATTGAACCAGTGCACATTGATTTGACACAATCATCACCGGAAAGCACCAAGAAATCTAGGGTTTCAAAAAGACTGAGGTTTGATGAACCAGGTGATGAATTTATCTTCAAACCAAGAAGACCTATTACAAGAAAGCAAGTAAGAGAAGCCGAGAAACTGCCTAGAACAGAGGTAGCTGAGGAATTGCCCAGAACAGAGGAGGCAGAGAAAATCAAGCAAAAAGGCACAAATAGAACAGTCATCATTTCCCAAGGAGGTAATATTATAGCCATAAGGAACCAGTCAGAAGCAGTAAAAAATGAAATTGCTAAGGTGAAGAATGCCACTAGGGAGTTTGCAGTCAGGTATGCAAATTATCAAAAAGCTGTATTGAAAGGAAGTAAAAACCTAGTAAGCCAGGTGGATTCAGTAGCTGATGTTTACACATGGACAGTTCCAGCTCTCAAACAGGCTAAATTCATCAGAAAGATAAATATATGTTTAAGAGCCGAAAACAAAGCTATGAAGAAGAGGATTGAAGACTTGGAAGCACAGCAAGGTCAGTGGAAGAAGGTTGAAGACTTAAAAGCCCAGCTAGACCAATTAGCTGAAAATCAAGTTGCTGTTCAGAGAAAGGTGTTGTTCTAAGTTTTGTAAAATTTTGCTTAGTTTCATTATTTTGAGGACATCTAGATCCCTGCCATATGTAAAGGAGTTTTAGAAATTAAAGGTATAAGCAGTAAATACCTCAGGGCAAATACAAGCTGTTTTAACAAATTCAGCGCTTTCGTAGCGCGCTACGAAACTGCTGTAGGTGGCGTTTTTAAAGCAAATAAACAGTTTGGTAATATGTGCGGGAATTTTCAAAAGGGAACACCTAAAGGTTATGTAAAAGATCAAATGAAAACATCCCAGCCATTCTGATCAAGACAGGTGTGCCTTCAAAAAGGTGAAAGGTGTTAACCTTAGTGTAAATTTTTCGGTTATAAAGCCACTTTATTGCCGGTCATAGGGTGTTGAATGAATTGCCTACATGGAATTTTGGCTTGCACACCTGTCCATTAACGAAGCCTCCAACTCATCAGGAAACATGGTGGTGTTCTATTGTTTTTGGGTTATTAAAGAGACTTAAAGTACATGTTGCTGCATATTCGAGGTGATGGGGGACCAGAACCGAAAAGTAAGGGATATTCTCAGCCAACACGGAGCAGATTAAAGCCTTCAGTATCCAAAGCTAACATGGGGCATTAACTGCTCATCTCATGCCATCTCAGCCAAACGAAAAGGAAACCAGGTGTCAAAGCTGCAAGGAGGAATCATTCTACGAAGGAGATAGAGTTAGAGTTATAATTAAATTAGAACTCTTTAGAACTTCAGTTAGTGGTTATTGTATTAAATAGTTTGTTGCAAAGAAGATAGGTGTCATTAGTGGCAGTCATCGAGCTCCCCTCATGCTGGAGGAGGAAGCTCCAAGTAGTTAGAGTTATGTTTCTATATATAGCTGAATCATCTATGTAATGAGGGTTGGATATTTGAAAAAACAGAGTATTGTTTTGGCTTGTGTAAAAACTCAGTTTCAGTAATACAATTTGCTGCTTTTCTTCTCATGATTCATACAGTGTTTCAATGCTCAAGATATGTGGTTTTGCTTTATCCTTTATGTTTTTACAGTTGTATAAATACACAATCACTCAAAATTCACTTATGCTGCTCTGATTTCCTGTGTGTATTTGTAAACTGAGGTTTTCTATGAGATGTTGTTTTGAGTATTTAAACATCACATGCCCTGACTTCTATGCATGAGCAGTGTTATAGTTTACTAAAGTATGATTAACTCCATAAGCCCAATGGAAGTCTTTGTAATGTCTGTCCAGCCAGCATGTTTGTTAAATTCACCTTACAAGAGTTAGCCATCTTATCAATAGTCAAAATCAATAACCTTTTGAGAGAGCCCTCTCAGGCTAGGGAGGCTAATCCTTAGTCAAAAGATTGGTCTGAAACAGTTACACAGAGTCTACCTGATCAGCAACCCTTCAGTGCTTGATTTTGTGATAACATGACCAATGTTAAATGAAGACTTCTATATCTAAACTCCTGAATATGAAGAATTATCATGCTCCCCTAAGTACATATTGGATTCTCTAATCAATCTCCCCCTTAGTACATGTCGAGATGCACTATATCGTCCATGCTCCCCCTGAGCATATGCAGAGTCTGCAGAAATATTTTTGAAAGAATAAGCTAATGTACCTTTAATATGTGACAAAGTATGCTGCATATGGATATGAACTCATCTTCTTGATCTTATCAATATCACCTTTCTCCATAGAATTCCGTGAATCTACTAAGCATATGTCATATCTCCAAGCAGTAGTACCAAAACCATTCACATCATATCATATATATATATATATGAAACCACCATAGTCATCATCTATGACCATAATTTCTACATTGTCATAGCAAGAACGGCATGATATTTCCATAACCACCCTTAAGATATCAACCATGTATCTTCACTAAGGATTTTTTCCAACATCCACATCTGATAAGAATCAACCATGATAATCAACATATGTGAGAATCAAACTTATCATCATAAATTAAGAAGTCATCATCATTATGTGACTAAGTAAGCCATGTCTTCAAATAGATATGTCTTCATGAAACCTGCAATAACACCATTTTCTTCACCAACCAACATTATTTACCAATGAGTAATTTAAGTAATCATCCATGTATCAACATAATATGTGTCCATCATAGAGATAGAAATATGTATCTAGCAAACCATGAGCTCATATTATTTTTTCAAGTTTTCTTGATACCATCAAAAGCAACAATCCTCAACTATGTGAGGGCTAAGAACTATAGGAATCCGCATCCATAACTACACCATATGAAGTTTATGCATCTTTGAAGGCATGATGACAACATCATAAAAGAAATGAGTGATACTTATCATCATCAAATAATGAAGTTGTGTACTCAAGCTTTTTTCTTCTCCTTGTCCTTATGAAGATCACCATGTAAGAAACATATCACATGTACTATATGCATCATCAAAAGAGTTATCCACAATCAAACAGAAATATGATCTGAATAACAACTATGTGGTTCAAGCAATATAAGTATCATCTGAGACTTTATCATATGTAACCCATCACCGCAACATAGCATGATGTACCATTTAAACACTTAAACAACATAATTATCCTCACCATTGATAAGAATAATTATGTACCAAAGACTTCTAAACATAATGCCAACAATGCATTATTAGAAGCATAGCATATTCTCCCCCTGAACTTGTGCCAACTATTCACTGTCAGATCTAATCATTGCATATATCAATTAGAATCATCAAGGCATCATCATCAACTAGTTATAATTTAAGTCATCAACAACTTATGAGGGTCAAAAGAACTTCTAAGTAACATCCACAGACTGTAGTAAAAAATCATCTAGACATAAAATATAATTGATAATTGTCTGAACCATATCAGACCCTTTTTCTGAGTCTATCCCATTGCTTCTTCATCAAACTAGCATATATGTTATTGTGCAGTTTCAAACTAGTGCATATATGCTACTTGTCTTCAACATATCTGTGTATGAGAATTAGAAAACTGAAATTTCATACTTTCAGTTCCTCCGGAGTATGTTCTGACTATACCTAGTCCAAGAACTTTTGTTGAAGCATTAGTTCCAAGAATATCATTATCATGATTGTTCTTTATCAGTGACTCCATTTTTCTCTTATCTCCAAACATGTGATATTTGTCTTCAAATGAGCCACAAATGAGCAAAGGGAAAGATCACACCTTATCTGATATTTATTTTCTTGATTTTTGCGGGATTCATCTTCTTCATATTTTTTGATATAAATCTTCTTATTTTATTTCTTACCATATTGTCTTCGACGATCCATAGACTTGTCCCTGCATTCTTTTTCTATATGCCCAAGCTTGTTACAAGTATAACATCTTATATGTTTCATATTCCTTCTAAAGAAATCAATGGCTCTGTGACCAAACATATTGCAATAAAAAAAATATCTCTTAAAGTTCCTGGAAGCTGATGATATTTCTATGTGACAGTTATTAGCTTGAACCATTTTACTTTTGCATCTAGCTGCAACATGTCCAAAATTATGACATATAAAACATTCAACATTATTCATCAGAGGAAAGAATTGATTAACACTTCCATAGTTAGGAGTAAATGATTTTATTTGAAGACTTTCTTTCCTTGATTGTTGATGGGGTTGACCTTTTAACTCCTTTTTGAGCATTTCATATTTTGCATTAAAATTCCTTGCTTTAGTTTATGAGCTAGATTCACATTTAATAGTTTCATGAAAACCAAGACTAGATTTGATGGCAAGATTCCTTTGAAATATAAGAAGATCATCCAAAATCTTAGTACTACCATGAAATCGTAAAAATTTATCCTTTTCTTCTAATTTACCTTTTAGGATATTTACCTCAACCTGATATTGCTCTTCCTTTTCAAGATACTGCTTCTTCATGATTTCTTCAAATTTTCTTCCTTCTTCCACTTGTGGTCTTAGTTCGAGAACTTCATTTTCTTGTTCTTCAAATTCTTGAAGTAGCTCGTCATTCTGCTTATTTTAATTTTTAAGATCTTCTTTTAGAGAGATGATCACGGCTTCAAGACCTTCATGGTAACTGGTTCTTTCTATAAGTTCCTTGGTTTTTGTATCTTTTCCATTCACTTCATTTCTTAATGATGTCACTTCATCCTACAACCTGTGACATTGTTAGGCCAGGCAGTAACTTCATACAGCAAAAATGATTTGTGTGTTCTATTCCATCAGGTAGGTCTTCATTATATACATGAGGGAGAGACTGTTAAGTTCATCTCCCGATGACTATTCATATTTCTTATTTATCTATTTACATATATTTACCCAATCACAAGGATTAGGTGTCAACATTCCCCACCTTAATCTGAAGGGATGTTGGTGAGTCCAAGCATCATTCTAAATCGTTCAAGCTTTTCTCTTCCAAGCACTTTGGTGAAGATGTCTACAATTTGCTCATTTGTGGAACAATGACAGAGATGGATTGTTTTGGCCTCAACATGATGTCGAATCAGATGATATTTAGTATTGATGTGCTTCGTTCGATCATGGAACTTTGGGTTCTTGGCCAACTTTATTGCAAATGTATTGTTAATCATGAGTGGAGTTGATTGTACTTGTTTTACCTGCAAATATTCAAGAATTTTCCTGAGCCAAACAATTTCTTTTGTTGCTTCAGCTGCTGCCATGTATTATGCTTCTGTTGTGGAATATACTGGAACTGATTATTTGCGTGATCTCTAGGATACAGCTCCCGATCCAAGACTCATAGCATATCCTGAAGTAGATACCCCAGTTTCTTTGTCTCCGTCGAAGTCTGAATTAGAGTATCCAATCAAACTGAAGTCGTCCACCTGTGTATACTTGATTCCAAAGTCTAGAGTTCCCTTCAAGTACCTTAGAACTCTTTTTGCAGTAGACCAATGTCCCTCACATGGCTTTTGCATAAACCTGGAGAGGATTCCAACAACAAACGAAATGTCTGGTCTGGTAGTAGTTAGCTAGTTGAGATTTCCTACAAGCTGTCTATACTTTGTTGCATCCTCAAATTCTTTTCCTTCAATAGATTTGAGCTTTAAGTTTTGTTCCATTGGAGTAGTAAGAGGATTGCACTTTGTCATGCCAAACCTGTTCAACAGATCTCCAATGTATTTATTTTGAGAAAGAAATATGCACTTTGGATGTTGGGTTACTTCAATGCCAAGATAGTAATGAACATAGCCCAAATCAGTCATTTCAAAACTTTTCCCCAATTCCTTCTTTATGGATGCAATGTAGCTTTCATTGTTCCCTGTCATCAAAAGATCATCTACATATACCACAAGATATACAATTGTTTTGCCAACTTTCTTGACAAATAAAGTTGCATCATCAAAATCATAATGTTTCAAATTGTGTTTCAGAAGATGCTCAGTTAGTTTTTCATACCAGGCTCGTGATGCTTGTTTGAGGCCATACAAGGACTTCACTAGTTTGCATACTTTATGTTCATGTCCTTTCAAAGCAAATCCTTCAGGCTGGGACATAAAAACATTCTCTTTTAGATCTCCATTTAAGAAAGTAGTTTTTACATCCATTGGTGGACTTTCCAACCATTCTGAGCTGCTAGTGCAAAGAGTGTCCAGATGATAGCCCATTTTGCTGTGGGGGAAAAAGTCTCCTCATAATCGACCCCTTCCTTCTATGAAAAACCTTTTTCCACAAGCCTAGCTTTGTGCTTGTCAAGTGAGCCATCAGCTTTATACTTGTTCTTGTATACCCACTTGCAGCTAATTGGTTTGGTTCCTAATGGAGGATCAACCAGCTTCTAAGTTTCGTTCTTTATGAGGGCATCATACTCCTTTTGCATTGCTTCTTTCCATTCATCATGAGAAGCAGCTTCTTTGAAGGAAGTTGGTTCAACATCTATAGACAAGTTCAATTCACAATCATAAGAAACATCCATATTAATAGGTGAATTAGATTCATCCACATCACCTCCATTTTTCCGATTTGAATTTCTAGTTCCTACATTTCCAACCTCATCAGGATGAACACTTTCAAGTGTCTTTGTCAGCCACTTTGGGGGACCTTTTTCAGATGGTCCAGGATGCTCCATTGATTGAGTTGGGACTGAATCAAGATTGATTCTCCCAATTCTATCAATCACATCACTTAAAGCATCATCTGTTGTTGGAGTTTCATGCGAGGGAGAGTGTTCTTCAGAAGAAGATTCCACATGTTGATCTAGTATAGGAATCCCCACTTCAATATGTGGAATATGATTATCAAATTCTTGTAATGATTTTGATTTTTCGAATCTATCCAAGCGATCAAGTTGCTGCTCAACAACATTGTCAGTTTTGGATGATTCAAGGAAAATTACATCTCTAGATACAACAAACTTCTTATTTACTTCTTCATAGATGCGGTATGCTTTGGAGGTGTCTGAATACCCCAGAGAGATAGACTTATGACTTCTAGCACCAAGTTTGTTTCTATCTACCTTTGGTATCAAGGCATAACAGGTGGAACCAAAGACCCTGAGATGCTTTACTGAAGGAACATGTCCATACCACATTTCATATGGAGTCTTGTTTCTTATAGCATTAGATGGACATCTATTCTTTATATATGCAGCACATAGAACAGCATCAACCCAAAACATTATCTTTACCTTTTTGAAGAAAAGCATGGATTGTACCATATTTAAGATTTTTCTATTCATTCTTTCAGCTGCACCATTCTATTGGGGATTATAAGGCACAGTTGTTTAATGTTTGATCCCATATTTACTAAGATAGTTTCCAAATTCATTTGATATGTATTCTTTTCCATTATCAGTGCGAATAGACCCGATATGAGATTGTGCATCATTTTCAATCCATTTATGAAAATTCTTGAATGTTTGAAAAGCATCAGATTTGTTCTTCAATAAATAAACCCAACACATTCTGGTGTAGTCATCAATAAATGTCATGATATATTTATTTCCATTTGCAGAAGGAATAGGCACTGGACCACATAAATATGAATGAATGAGTTCAAGTTTTCTATGTGCTCTTGAATGTGAATCATGAAAAGACTGTTTGCTATGCTTTCCTAGATGCAAGCATCACATTGCTTAAGTTTCCTAGGAATTGTAGGCAAACCAGCAACACCATTTTTCTTCAACAAGCAGAGACTATCATAGTACAAATGTCAAAATATAGCATGCCATAATAAACTTGATGGAAGTGTACCTTCTTCATGATGAGAATTGTATGAGAAATGTTGTGCACGCGCAGAGGTTCCTTGCAGCTTGAGAAGCCTTTCTTCTTCTATTCCCCTCATGACAAGTGAGTGGTCAGATGTTTTTCTTACCTCAAGCTTTCCATCAAACATATGAATGGAGTGACCTTTCTGGCAGATGTGGACCAAGGACAACAAGTTTCTCTTGAGCTGTGGGAGATATAGAACATGATGCAGAAGAAAGTCTGGAAAACCAAGTAGTTTAAGCCTGATTGTGCCAAACCCTGATGGCTTGATTTTTGATTGGTCTGCAAAGTATACTGCTCCATCAACATTGTCAATGAAATCTTCAAAAAATTCTTTTCTATGAGTCATGTGGCAGGTTGCTCCTGAATCAAGCAACCAATCATTTTTCCAATAAGAAAGTGAAGCATTAAATAAATCTTCATTTACTCCAATGTTACATTGTGCCACAACATAGTGAGTGGATTCAGGTGATTTACGTTTGTCTGTATCATCCATTTTACCTTTCTGTTGGTTTCTTTTCTGCTCAATTTTGTCCCATGGTAGCTTGCATGTAGAGGCATCATATGATCCATTTCTTTTGCAGCGTATGCAGTGCAAATCTGCCATTTCTCCTTGAGAATGTCTGCCCCCCCACCTCTGAAATATCTTCCTCTTCCTCTTTGACCACCTCTTCCTCTTGTAGAATCTTGAGCAGGATTCTTTTCTTTATGAGCAAGGCACACAACCTCTTTAAAATATTCAAGGGTTGTCTTCTTTCCAAAAGCTTTCTCTCTTTCAGCAAACTTTTTCACAAGAGAGTCAAAGGTTATATCTTTGAGATTTCCATTTGCTTGCAATGACTCAAGATAATTGGAGTAAGTAGGATAAAGTGCCTTGAGAAAAGCAATAAGAGGAATATCCAATTCAACCTTAGTGTATTTGACATCATGCATTATAGACTTTACTTCAGATGCAAGAGCAAGAGGATCATTATTTTTCAGTTCAAGAGTGAAGAGTTTAATCATGAGTTGAACAACTTCAAGTGCAGAATGTGAGTCATAGAGTTATTTCAACTTTTGTAAGGCTTCAAAGGCAGTTGAATATGACAAAATATGGCGACTCATCTCTTCATTTATAGATGTTGCAATTAATGCATAAGCTTTGTTGTTCTTGTTTTCCCAAATGAAGAGCTCTTTGTCTGAGGTAGGCTATACTGGTTCATTGTCTCCATCTCCAACACATGCTCCTTTCCACACCTCATTGAAAATGAGGGTTTGTTTTATCATCCGGGACCATTCAGGATAGTTCTCCTTGCCAGTGAGAGCTATTCTCACCATGGATATGATTGAATCCATTCTGTAAAAAAAAACTTTTGCTGATAGAAAAATACTTCTGCCAATATACAATAAAATTGTACTTCTAGTGGTAATTTTTTTTTTACATTTCAAAAGGGCATCCTCTCCATGTACTGTCTTTGTCTTTAATGAAAATATAAAACATAGATCACCTATGCATTCTTAAAATATTTCAAATCTCTTCCTCATTATTTTTCTGCAATCTTCTTGAATTGTTTTACATGAAAAGGCAACAAAGCTATCTGAATTTGGTCTTCACTAATGTAATCTCAGCGTATATACTATACAATTCCATATAACATTTCCCATTAGCAAGCAAATGGGTTCTAATATAACATTTGCATATATCTCAATCCAAGCAGAATCAATGGTTTTGTTGGAAATCACAGATTACCTCACCCTCTGATTCAGTCAACAAGATCAGATTTGTAACTACCTTGCCGGCTTTCTAAGTGCTGACTTGAACCTGGCACCAATCATCCACATATGCGAGATCAATCTATTCCAACTCTAATCATCTTCGGCTGTTATAGCAACCCTGTCACGACCAGCATCACGGAACTTCTCAATTTTGTCATCCGAGTTCCTCGATATATCTATTCAAGTGGTAATCTTCTGCAGAATGGCTTCATATACCTCTAATTATGGTGGAGGATACCGCAGCACCAACCAGGGTTTTGGTTATGCTTCATGGGATCAATCTGGAGTAAATTCTAAGTGCTGACTTTGAAGATTATATCACGTATTTTGAGAATACGGTTGGTAATGTACATGCTTCAATCACATATCTGCTTGTTGTTCTGTTGAAACCCTGATTTACAGATATGGGTGTAGTCAAAGCTGTCTCACTCATTGGGTGGTGGAATGAGAATATTTAGTGTGCAGTGAAGACAAGGCAAAACAAATAGTAAAAAAAAATGGGCACAATAGACGCGATGAACCCATAGGTATTAAAGGAGGAAGAACCCATTCTCATGGAGATCCCTTAGAGGTTTTGTTTCCAATAAAATATAATGAGGAGAGAAGATAGGTATGATGTTGAGTGCGTAGGAGGCCAGTCATTCAATGAATGTTCAGGAATATGGCCAAAAACAGTGGCATTTGATTTTCAAACTTCAGAATATCTTCATGTCCCACGAATCCCGGTAGACTTGGTTCGAATAGCTGACAACTGTGCCTTTAGGTAACATTCATGGCCAGCGTTTAGAAAAAAAATGCATATGACAGACAGGGCCAGCATTCAGAAATAAAAATGCATATGACAGGCAGTGCCAGCGTTTAGAAATAAAAATGACAGATAGGGCCAGCGTTCAAAAATAAAAATGCATATGACAGACAGGACCAGCGTTCAAAAATAAAAATGCATATGATAGACCAGTGCATAGCCCATAGAAACAACAGCCAAAAAGGGAGTTACAACTATTTTGGGAACTTGGTTTTGATACCATGTCAGGCCAGGCAGTAACTCCATAAGGCAAAAATGATTTGTGTGTTCTATTACATCAGGTAGGTCTTCATTATATACATGAGGGAGAGACTGTTCAATTCATCTCCTGATGACTGTTCATATTTCTTATTTATCTATTTACATATATTTACCCAATCACAAGGATTAGGTGTCAACAGACATTGATCTTCCATTTCCTCGTACTACTTCCTTACTTTGTTTCCTTCCTCCAATTGAGCTTTTAACCTGGTAACTTCTTCTTTGAGGGTACACTCCCTCTTGTCAAATAGATCTTGTTGATCTCTAATTTTGTCTGTGATCCTTTTAACTTCTACCTCTATATTTATTTCACTTTCACCCATAACAACAAATTCAGTTGTTTCACTATCACTTTCATTGTCTTGAATATTGCATGAACAAAGAAATGTATCACCAGAAGACTAAAAATTTGTAGCTGATAATTCTTTTGCTTGATCATATTCAAACTGAGGTGATTTTTAATCTGAATACTTACTTCCACCTAATAGCCAATTTCCTCTACTGTTGTCACGGTTCCTTTGATATGTCTTCTTCTTCTTAGGCCCTTTTTTCTTTAGCTTATTCCCATTGTTTCTACGGATCTCCTTCAAGCGATCAAGCTTCTGCCAAAGGACCTTCTCTTATACCAATTGTTTGGAATAATACTGAGAGGGGGGGTGAATCGATATTTACAAATCAATAACTTTTTACATTTCATATTAATATTTCTATACGTAACTTTACTAAATCTAACCTATGTGTGCACGTTAAGGCAACTAGCATATCTAGTGAACTTATAATTCAATTAATCCATCATATGTTTGTCTTCATCCATTGCATTAGTACTTTACTAACCATTAGATAACAGTAACTAGATGTAGCAATAACAGAATAAACCATCACACATAAGAAACACACATGAACACCAAGATTTAAGTTGGAAACCCAATGCGAGAGAAAAAACACCTGTTGTTGTATCTGTCTTCTTTTTAATATAAGAAAAACCTGTCTTCAATATTGTACTTGTGCAAACTCATACTAGTATGCATGCACCCACCTACAGAAGGCTACAAACTTTTCTCATTCTCCAGCTTCTACTAGAAGGAAGCTACAACCCCTTAGCCCTTGTACTGGCTAATATGTTTACCAGTACATAGGTTCCGACCTACAGAAGGATACTACATTCACTCGTTCTCCAGCTGCTACTGGAAGGGAGCTCCAAACCCCTGATAAAATCACCAGCCACAACTGGCAGGAAGCTTTGACTTCCTCTCTGAAGGCTCCAAGCCTCAACATCCTCCAGGGACCATGTTCCATAAATTTTTAGACTGGATACTCCTTGTACACAACAACACAATATGTAGCCATGTTTCATCAAATTTTCATACTAGACCCATTAGTAACATAGAATATCAAAATCAATCACCTCTGCAATACATCCATCAAATACAACTGCAACAACAAATCACTGAAACCCAATCATAAATATCTAATATAACTAAAACCAAATCATTGAAACGCTGAGACAACTGAATCAAACAATTATTGAACCGATAACTGAATCAAACAATCATTGATCCTCTAACACAACTAAATCAACAATTTACTCAAAACCAATCAACCCCAATCAACTGGAACAGTCAGATCATTGTAACCAGAACATAGATCTGAACCCAGAATTCTGCATCAACAACTAGAACCAACTACAACCTCAAAAATCATACGTCAAAATGTATATGCTACTTCAGTGAGGCCAACCTGCATGTATATACTACCTCCTTTTACCCAACCTACATATACCTCTAAAGATAATGAATAATAAAACCTATGAACCACAAACTGTACCAATCAGTGACATTCTGAAGATCTATTATCAATTTACAGAGTTCTAAATAGATAGAAACAAATATCACCTTTCTCACTTAATCAATCAATCAATCAGACTCAATCTCCTTATAATTTCAATTCTGCTTTCAGATTTAATGAAGACATCATTGACATACAGTGGTAAAATAGCAGCAGCATTGATCAGATAAATCAGTCATCTCTGAATATCAAGCTTTTCTTTTTCATATGCTACTTGAAAGAGTCGAACCAGTGTGTATATGCACCTTCACCAAAGGGAACCAGCGTATAGATCTACAAATACTTACTTATAACTTCGAAGCTATTCCAAACTTCGTACATACCTAGATCTTAGCATATAAAGGATAAAACATGTGTTAGAAATCAGATCTAGACTATCCATTATCAGATCATACAATGATAAGTCATTTTAGGTCTTATGATCCTGATCCATCATTAGATCTCATCAAATATCAGGTGCATACTTAGTAGAGATCAAGCAAAGCATCAGAAACCCATAACAATCATATTTTCTTTTGATCTAACTCTTCATGAGATATTCATTACTTACGCATCCTCACACTTTGATCATCACCTCCTTATATACTGAGAACCTTTTTCAATACCTTGGTCCAAAACAACACTTAGAACTTGTGGTATTCTTAGACGGGATCAAGTAGCCGTTATTCCGTTCAATATTGTGGACTAATACCATGGTAGGGACCCTTAGTATTATTTAACCTTAATTTTCCTTAATTTTCCATCCCATACACACTTTTCCTCTTGTGAAAGTGCACGCATATGTATACACTCTTTTTGTTTTGTGAACCCGCTTGTATACACTACTTGGGCTAGGTGAACCCACGTATACAGCTTAATATACCTTAAAACATTCTTTTTCCTCAATTTCTTGATTCTAATCTATATTCCATTGTTCCTGTGGGCCCCAGTATTGCAGCAATAATGTTTCAACTCCTGAGACTCCCTCCTTTAATTTTATCAACCCAGTAGTTCTTAACAAACTCGGAAGCGACAGTGCTGTATGCACGAGTACTAGCTCTTGCCGCAACTGTCACTTGGTCAGCTAGCACACATCCGCTAGGAGCTTAAGCCAACTTCCATGAGCTCTTAGAAGAAGATTTTTAACTGATGGATGAAAGCTAACTCAACGGAAGCTAATCTACTTGCGGAAAGAAATTGAAAGCCAAAAAGAAGTGCAAACCCTAGCAAACCCTAATTCTACCAGCTAGTCCTACTGATGCAAGAAGGAGGATGAAAGCTACTGAATGAGATGCCATTGACTTCTAAGAAGACGAAATGCATGTATATAAGCTATGTCTACAGCAGAATTTGGAATAATATCTTTTTGTATTTTTGAATAAGTTGTCACAATTATCATGCATGCAATTTAACTATTTTTTACCGTGCAGAGATGGATTGGTGAGAGGAAATGCTTGTAAGAGGTCAGGAAGGTTTAGAGAGGGCCTAAGGGGTCCCTAACACCCTTCCAAAGAGTTTCACAGAGTTTTTCTATCAAGAAACCTCATTCGTGAGCTTCTACAGGAAGTCTGCAGGGGTTCTACAGGATGTTTCAGGAATTTCTACAGGATGTTCAGAAATTTCTACAGGATGTCTTAAAATTGGATTTTGGAGGATGGGCGAGTGAGGGAAGATGCATGAATGGATATTGAGGTAGGATAAGGGTCTGAAGTGGCCCAGGGACTGGTGGATGGAGTGGTGAGAAGGTGTAGATGGCTAAATTGGCTCAAAGCAGGTTGAAACAATGATTGCACAAAAAGGTAGGGTTACGTGGGCAAGAGGACAGATGTGAGACAAGGAACCTAGCTAGGAGATGGAGCAAATGGCTCTAATGAAGCTTAGGTGGATGAAAGAGTGGTAGAGATGCCCTGCACCGTATACATTCAACTGAATCAACAAAGTCTTGCAAGTAATCAAAGTCCTAGCTAATCTAATCTAACTAACATTATATTGAATGAACAATAACTTTATTTGAAAGAGAACCATGTACATCAACTATGCAATGAAACATTTCAGAGATCTGAACACATAACCAACTTCTGCAAATGAAAACAGTACACTAAGGATTGCATGGTAAAGCAAACTAGTGTTTTTGTTTGGGACAACACGGTTACTTCAATTCCAGCCCCTGATCCAATAAGGAAGAGGTGAAACCAAAAGTGTTTGTTGACCCTTTTTTGGAGCCTTTTTCCTGTTATTATCCTACCAACTAAATCTGAACATGAAAAGCTACTTTAACCATCAAAAGCAATCTAAATAACAAAGCAAGATTTAAATCTAAAATAGCAGATTTTATTCTAAGAATGCAGCAAAAACACATAAAGATAAACAAAGGAGGTACTGGGCACTTGAGATGGGCCCAACCCCAAGAGCTACAGCCTCCTAAGAGAGATTTAGAGCTGGTGCAAAGCTAGATTCATCTTTATTGAGCAAGAAAAGAAGAGTTACATCAAAAACTATCCACAAGGGAAAGCTTGAAAATGTGCTGAAATGCAAAGCTAATCTACTTGACTAAAATCGAACTACAGACTAGCTAACTTCTGCCTACAAAGTGACTAACTACTGGCTAACCAAAATGAGGCCCTAAGCCTTCTTATTTATACAAATTGAGGACCCCAACAGTCCTCCTAAACTTTAGGGACTCAGCTGCCCAAAACTTGTAGTTAACAGCAGTCCTACTTGACTTGCTTGGCTGCCCTTGTGCTAATTGATTTGGTGGCCCTTGAACTCCAAGCTGATGGTTTAGAATTCGAGGTAAGGGCCCATAAATGAAGGGGACACCTTCCTACAAATCATCTCCCTTGTTCTCCCACGAATTTGGCTGCCAAGTCCTCATTAAAACCTTCAATTTTGTCTCCAAATTGACCAAAAAGACTACACAAAGCACACATTAGACTTGTTGGCATAATGACTAACCCAGTTCACTCTATTAGCATAAATATAATCAAAAACATGCAATAAAATAATGAGAATGGTGGATTAAGTCGAATTAGGAGGTTGAATGAGCCCAAATAATTATCCATTTTTGGGGCTCATCATCGCCCCCCTACTGAAAGTGTTGCTCATCCTCTGAGCAACCAATCCATCTCCTCGTCTTTGATGGCCTTGGTGGCCTCCCTGTCATGCCAAGATTTTGAAGTGATGTCCTCTTCTCAGTCATGAAACCATGCTTTTCTCTCTACTCCTTCCCACTGCCTGTGCTTCTTTTCCTAGAGAATTCTCAACTTCCTGTAGAACTGTCTCAGCATCTTGTAGAACTGTCTTTGAGTCCATTATCTGAATTCTCTCTCTCCAAGTGAAGGTTTTTGGCTTCCTCATTCATAGGTGGTGGACATCCTTGAAGGAGGCTCCTCCTTTTGTTTAGATTTTGTGTCCTTAATGACAATTTTCTCCTTTGTCTATGGTTTGGGTCTGCCCACTTTGATCCGTGTGCTCCTTCTCGCCTCAAAATACATGGAATGCTCCCTCTTTCACTTCTCCTTCTGCTTGGGGGATGTGCTTAGGGTGGCCAGCACAACTGCTGCCTCCCTAGCTAAAATCTCGGCCAATTTCTCCTTCTGTTGCCCTTTCCCCAGACTTCCTGTAGAAAGTCCTATAGTGGTCATTTTCTGGCTTCCTGTAGAAGCAGTTTTTTGTCTTCCTGTAGAAACAGTTTTCCCTGATTTGGCTTGCATGGCTGGGGGTTCCTTCTATTGGAATTGTGTTGTGGTTGCCTTGGGTGTGCCCTTACTTGTTTGGACTTTTTTCAGTCCTCTCTGCTCTATTCTGAAATCTTTTTTCTTGGGTGTTTGTGCCATTGTTCCTCCCACAGTTTTAGGCTTCAACAATTTGGCCTTAGCCCCTTTTCCTCTCTACTCTTGCCTTGCCTGAATGTCTTGCATTTCTTCATCATTGGTTTTCTCATATTTTTCAATGTTTTCTTCTTCCTTGCCATCCTTTATTTTTCTTCAGCACTTCCACTAACTCATCAACATTAGTTCTTTGAGTATCCAGCCTTGTCCTCCCCCTCTCGCTTTTGTTTGGCTCCTTGTATTTCTATTGATCATGTAAAAGATCCCACCTATTCATTGTATGACTGTACTATGACAAGACACAAACTTACTGTTCCTGGTTGGTTAATTACATGCCTTTAATGGTCCAACCTACGACTGATTTCCACCTTACACTTATTTCATCTCATTAGTCTTATGGTCAATTTTAAGTCGCACCAATGTTTTCTAAACCTTCATTTGTACAATTTTGGGCACCTTCAATTAGCCCTTCTTGCTGTAACCGGTTGTCAGTTGCCAAGCCTGATCCATCACAGTAAATAAATTTTGCATTCCCAGCCTGATCACTTTTATAAGAACTCTCAAAGTATTGTTCCCCTATTCTCGATTTAGACAACTCCAAACTAGCTTGGATCTGTGACATAATATTCATGTCTCTCCTTTGATGTGAGACTCTAATTCCATTCTCCAAGTCCCGTACCAACTTTAAGATTTCCATGCCTTTACAATCCTGGATCACCTGCATCAAATTCTGACATGATACCTTACTCTATTTTAACAATTATGTTCATGCATGCAAAAGACCCTAACCAAGTTTTTTTCTTCGGTTCTCTTCTTTTTTGGTAGAAAGAGATCTCAAGGACATTAAAAATTCTTCAACTATATGGTTATGAGAGGAAGAGTTTTGCTTCTACAGATAGAGGACAAAGACCAAGTTTTCTTCTCAAGACACATTCAGATATGCAAATTTTAAAATTTACATCCACAGGTTGGCTCTCATAGCTACATATGCCTTCCGTATAAGAGAATTTTAGACCGGAAACGTGGAGAGATGCAGAAAAACTGAGAAATTCCATGCAACACACAATCACACTTCTATTTTTTACTTATAGGAAAACTGGTCTCTAATTCTCCTGCTCCAGACAGTTCAATTCACCACCTTTCAAAATATATATCATGCATGGAAGAGTGTTTTCGAGCCTACCCTTCTCGGAACTCCAAATCTGACGAGGGAAAGCTCAGGTTTCTTTGTTCCAAAACGTTGTGCCATACTTCCTGTAGAAGACCCCCCCCGTTTCCTGTAGAACGCCCTTGCATAGGTGGGTTTAAAAAATGGCCGAGAAAGCTTGGTTTGCTGCTATGGGGCTGGTATGGAGCTTGTTGCAGCTGCAAGGCCTATGATAAACTGGAAATAACAGCAGTGAGAGTTCGATTGGCTGTTTATGAAGATTTCCGTTGATGGAGGGTGAGCTGGGCAACTGCACGTTGGCCCCATGCACACTGTCGGTCCCCACTGCAGTGTTTAACTGTTTGTTCTCTACCTGTAATCTCGTCCATCAATCACGCTGAAGTTTAACCAGTCATCACTATCTGTTTTCCGATTTTCTCTTGAGATGGCTGAGTGCACGTGTCTCATTCACCCACCGAGCGCTATTGAACTGGATGACAGTGTTCAGTTAGCTGGCCACTGATTTTTTTTAATCCTGACCATCTCATTGCTCATGCTGTTTCCGAATTACATTCATGCAATCAGAGGAATGAGTTTTAGTCACGTACCTGAAGTCAAATGGTTGTTGAGAGGTGCTTTTTGCTGCTGCATGCATCTGTTTCGGTGGTTTCATGATGGATCCTTTGTGCTATAAGCTCTTTTTTGTCTGATGTGTGGTTATTTTGCTTGTGCAGGTATCCTCTAGCCGGATCTAAGCTACAGGGGTTCGTTTCCACGTTCAGATCTGCACCCTCAAGCTGTTGTTGCTGAATTTTCACAGGACCAAAACTTGTTTTCGCCATTGCTCCCGAACGATAGATTGGATCGATCTGAAACTTGCTGAGCATGTTCCTATCATCATGACGCACCTCCCATAGCAAAATTGCGATCAATGGATGCATAGATTTCTAGAAAAATGGAAAATAGTTGAAGATTTCAGAGATCAATTTCTCAGAAACCGTGCATCGGAATTGGCTAAAACTACTTGGGTAGTTTATTATCACCCATATGCATCTCCCCATGAAACAGGTTTTGAAACGAATGCACGGATATGGAGAAAATGCAAAAATGGGTGAAGGTGATGGAGGCTGATTTCTTGGAAACCGTGCACCAGAATTGGCTGAAACTGTTAAGGAATGTTGCCATCACCCCTGTATAATTCCCCATAAAACGGTTTTTCAAATGGATGCATGGTTTTCAAGTTAGGGCAAAAACAAATTCTGTTCTATGTATTTTTTTCTTCAAAGCATTCTGCAAGTTCTTGCATGGTGAAAAAGAATGAGCTTGGGTTGTGATGCAGGCATGGAGATGATGGAGGAGGAGTTTGAAAAGTGCAGGAGGACTTCTAAACCCTTGAGGAAGCTACCATGTTCGCCAAACTACTTTTTTTGCAATCCATTTTTAACTTTTTGTAATTTCTACAGGAAGTTCCTGTAGAAAACACAGTTTTCATAAAAGAAGCAAAATGAGGTGGAAAAAATGATGGAAAAGGGTGAGGAATGGAAAAATGGATGCTTGCAGGCATAACTAATAGATTCCAAGGTTTAGATTCCCTTCCAAAATCAAATCTGGCTCGCTTGAAGGTTCTACAGGATGTTTCCTGTAGAAATACAGAACTTCCTGTAGAAGGCACAAAAATTCCTTTGTCTTTGTTTTGAGTAATCCTCCTGACCTGCAATGTCCTTCTTGCAACATGCAATTATCCAATGGAAATTAGGTTTATTTTTATTTCTCTTTTTCTCCCTTTTTTTTGAAAAACAACTAGGGCGCCTCATGGAGGTTTTCACCCTAATTGCCTGCCTTGGGCACCTCTAAGGGAGGTTTTCACCCAGAGACCTTATTCTCTTTTCTCTTTTTTCCCAACCCATTAACTGCCTCATGGAGGTTTTCAATCAATGAGCCAATCTAAGGCGCCTCCGAGGAGGTTTTCATCTTAGATTTTTATTTTCATCTTATTTTCATTTGTTTTCTTTTTCTTTTTTTTCTACCATACTCTACTTGAAAAACAAAATCATTTTCAAGGATAAGAATACTTCCAATGGAGCCATGTGCACATCGATATTAGAGACAAAATGATGTGAAGGCTCGAAATGCTTTCTTTGACAGCTATCCAGATTTCAGAGACACAATGATTTGACTTTGAAGGGATCAAACATAGCTGAGGAAGAGAGTACCACTGCAACTTAGTGACAATCTGAAACCATATCTCAATATAGCTTTGATATCCTTGGTCCTTTTGATGATCTGGATCATGTTTCATGTCACCCTCTATCATGAATTTCTCATCTCCCTCTGTTTGATGATCTTTCTCTTGAATACATGGAAGATTTGATGGCAACCATGAGGGAGCTTTCTTGATCTCTGCTTCTGATGTCTTCTCTTCATCAAGTGCAGCCCAGGGTTCTTTGATCTCTTCTTTTGAATCTTCTTTTGCCTTTGGTCCCTTAATGTTGTCAACATAATCTCTGCTTTGAAACACTCTTCCTGAGCTATGGTGAAGATCATTGAGCTCAAGAGGAGTCATTTGGACATGTTGTGTCCCAGCATTGCAATTGTGTTGAGCTACTCCAATGGACAGGTTTGGAAATGGTGGTATGGGTAGCTGAGTGGGGGTGTAGATTTGAGATGGATGTGGATGTGGTTGTGGTTGGGCAGGCATTTGGGGTTGCCTTGGTGGAGCAGGAGGCGATGGTTGTGGACGAGCAGGTGGTGGAGGAAAAGAAGCGGGAGGAGTGTTGTATTGGGCCCTCCACCCCTGATGAGGTGCATTCCACTGAGGTTGTGGCTGAGCATAAGAGTGAAATGAATGAGCAGCTGGTTGGGCATAATATGGATCTATGAAGGAACAAGGAGGAGGTGTGAACCAGGAAGGATGAGCAGGGGGACCCCAAGAAGGCATGAAAGTGGCTTGATAGGGGTCATAATAGGTCTCGGATGTCCCTTGCAGTTCCTGCTGATAAGATCTAGGTTCATGTGGCCTCCTTTGGCTCATATAGTAGAGTGACTCAGTGACACCTTTTGCCCTCTGATATGCAGCTTTGGTTCCAGGCAAGGAAGGGCACTGATTCGTAGGATGGTATTCTTCACAGACGAAACACACTTCTAGGGAGTGCATTGGACATTCGTCCCTACGATGCTTTCTACTACACCTGGGACAAAAGATGGCCAAAGCCCACTTGGCTTCCTCTTGCTTCTTTTGGATCCACAGGGTATCCAATTGCATGGCAAGAAACTGCCTCATCTCGCTCTTGAAATCTTCCATCTGAGTTGCAAATTCATTTTTGGACAAAGTACTGCTCCCAACATTTCTACTTATAGCCATTTGCTCCAGAGGAATGTTTTCTTCTTCTTCTCCCCTAGAGGTTCTTTAAATATGTCTTGTTGGCCACTTAGGGGTTCTTCTCTCATAGCCATCGAAGAAGAGAGAAGGCTGGCTGTGTGAAGCAGTGGGGATGTTGTGCAATCATTTTTCTGAACTATCTCTACTCCTACAAGGCATGAAAAGAAATCTTTTTGGTTGATTTTTGTATTTTTCTTCTTGTACCTGCAAAACTAAAATAGATTGAACTGCAACTAACTATCTTGCTGAAATGAAAATGCGGAATTGAAATGAAAGCAAGAAAGGACTAATCTATTTTTCTCAAATGAAATTGCAGGAATGAAATGCTAGGCTACGCTTACGGAATTGAAATGCTAATCTACACTTGCAGAAATGAAATTGCGAAATTGAAATGCTAATCTATGAAAGTAGGAAATGCTAATCTACTTTTGCAGAAACGAAATTTCATAATGGAAATGAAATAAACTACTTAGCAAAAGGTTGTAGTGGAAAATAGAAGAAAAGAAGCAATCACCAATACTCTGATGCTTCCCCGGCAATGGAACCAAAAAGAGTGGCAGGCCCCAGTATTGCAGCAATAATGCTGCAACTCCTGAGACTCCCTTCTTTAATTTTATCAACCCGGTAGTTCGTAACAAACTTGGAAGTGACGGTGTTGTATGCACAAGTACTAGCTCTTGCCGCAGCTGTCACTTGGTCAGCTGGCACACGTCCGCTAGGAGCTTAAGCCAACTTCTATGAGCTCTTAGAAGAAGCTTTTTAATTGATGGATGAAAGCTAACTCAAAGGAAGCTAATCTACTTGCGGAAAGAAACTGAAAGCCAAAAAGAAGTGCAAACCCTAGCAAACCCTAATTCTACCAGCTAGTCCTACTGATGCAAGAAGGAGGATGCAAGCTACTGAATGAGATGCCATTGACTTCTAAGAAGATGAAATGCATGTATCTAAGCTATGTCTACAACAGAATCTGGAAGAACCATCTTTTTGTATTTTTGAATAAGTTGTCACAATTATCATGCATGCAATTTAACTGTTTTTGACCGTGCAGAGGTGGATTGGTGAGAGGAAATTCTTGGAAGAGGTCGGGAAGGTTTAGAGAGGGCCTAAGGGGTCCCTAACACCCTTCCAGAGAGTTTCACAGAGTTTGGCTATCAAGAAACCTCATTCGTGAGCTTCTACAGGAAGTTTGCAGGGGTTCTACAAGATGTTTCAGGAATTTCTACAAGATGTTCAGAAATTTCTACAGGATGTCTTAAAATTGGATTTTGGAGGATGGGCGAGTGAGGGAAGATGCATGAATGCATATGGAAGTAGGATAGGGGTCTGAATTGGCCTAGGGACTGGTGGATGGAGTGGTGAGAAGGTGTAGATGGCTAAATTAGCTCAAAGCAGGCTGAAACAATGATTGTACAAAAAGGTAGCGTTACGTGGGAAAGAGGACAGATGTGAGACAAGGAACCTAGATAGGAGATGGAGCAGATGGCTTTGATGAAGCTTAGGTGGATGAAAGAGTGGTAGATATGCCCTGCACCGTATACATTCAACTGAATCAACAAAGTCTTGCAAGTAATCAAAGTCCTAGCTAATCTAATCTAACTAACAATAAAGTGAATGAACGATAGCTTTATTTGAAAGAGAACCATGTATATCAACTATGCAATGAAACATTTTAGAGATCTGAACACATAACCAACTTCTGCAAATGTAAACAGTACACTAAGGATTGCATGGTAAAGCAAACTAGTGTTTTTGTTTGGGACAACACAGTTACTTCAATTCCAGCCCCTGATCCAATAAGGAAGAGGTGAAACCAAAAGTGTTTGTTGACCATTTTTTGGAGCCTTTTTCCTGTTATTATCCTACCAACTAAATCTGAACATGAAAATCTACTTTAACCACCAAAAGCAATCTAAATAACAAAGCAAGATTTAAATCTAAAATAGCAGATTTTATTCTAAGAATGCAGCAAAAACACATAAAGATAAGCAAAGGAGGTACTGGGCACTTGAGATGGGCCCAACCCCAAGAGCTACAGCCTCCTAAGAGAGATTTAGAGCTAGTGCAAAGCTGGATTCATCTTTATTGAGCAAGAAAAGAAGAGTTACATCAAAAACTTTCCACAACAGAAAGCTTGAAAATGTGCTGAAATGAAAAGCTAATCTACTTGACTAAAATCGAACTACAGACTAGCTAACTTCTGCCTACAAAGTGACTAACTACTGGCTAACCAAAATGAGGCCCTAAGCCTTCTTATTTATACAAATTGAGGACCCTAACAGTCCTCCTAAACTTTAGGGACTCGGCTGCACAAAACTTGTAGTTAACAGTAGTCCTACTTGACTTTCTTGGCTGCCCTTGTGCTAATTGATTTGATGGCCCTTGAACTCCAAGCTGATGGTGGAGAATTCAAGGTAAGGGTCCATAAATAAAGGGGACACCTTCCTATAAATCCTCTCCCTTGTTCTCCCACGAATTTGGCTGCGAAGTGCTCATTAAAACCTTCAATTTTGTCTCCAAATTGACCAAAAAGGCTACACAAAGCACACATTAGACTTGTTGGCATAATGAAAAACCCAATTCACTCTATTAGCATAAATATAATAAAAAAAATGCAATAAACTAATGAGAATGGTGGATTAAGTCGACTTAGGAGGTTGAATGAGCCCAAATAATTATCCATTTTTGGGGCTCATCAGTTCCATCATCCTGTTCTTTTGTGTCATTACTCTATTTCCTCTAAATAGACATTTTATAATGTGATTTTCCACCATACATCACTTCTAAACTTATTGCTTTGAACTGCCCTAAATTTTGTCACATCTGTAAGCAAAACTGGCATGCATTATGTCACATCATGTTTATACTTTTATCAATTAGTCCATTCATCAAAAAACAACTCTCATCAAGGAAAACACTACAAATCCCCCTTCAAAGCCTCCATTCGGGTGTGCAACGAACCCAACTCACTTACTACAAACCGCGGCCAAAGGAGAAGAGATGACATAGTCAACGGGAGAAGAACAACCACGCTAGTATCTTTCTAGGTTTCTCACCATTACCATTATTCTGTCCATCATTCTATCATCTCTAACCTTAATATATTCATCTTTGTTCCATCATTCTATCACCTCTAATCTGTCTTGTAGATTCATCTAGTTGCCATATACTTGTTCTACTACAAGTGAGTTGCCATCAAGGACAACACATGCATCACAATGCCAACAAAAGATAATTTTGTAGGGACATCAGTGAGGATGGCTACTGCTATGTAAGCTAAATGTAGTTACTGAAACGTTTGTGTGATGTTTGCAGTGCATATATCTAGTAACAAGGGTAAAGAAGATCTGTAATTAAAAGCTTAAATATTTGAACAAATTACAAGTGAAATTTTATATGTGTTTTGGGTAATGGATCATGTTACTAAACACATAAACAAGTGCTTTTTAAACACACTTAATAGCAAAAATAGAGACAACACACCATATCAAAAAAAATAACAACAAACATGATAAAGGAGTTCACCCCTCTCCTAGGCTACATCCCCTGGTCCATCTTTCAATGTAGGGCCTCTTTCATTAAGTGCTCAAATTTGTGTTTTCATGGATTTATAATACTCAAAATGCAAAAATATCCTCCAATGGCTCCAGAATTGCCAAAAACCCCCATGCATGTTGTTTTTGCACCTCATTTGGCCAAAAATTGAGAAAGTTATGTGTGTTACAAGTTTTTCCCAAATTCCCTAGCTAACCATCCTATAATTCGACCCAAATTTGGCTTGAGTACCCCAAACCCGAAACCAGCACACAAACCTGGCCTACAATCCCACTCAACGGGAAAAAATTTCGGACAGTTGAATTGTCCACTAATGCCCAGTTTCTGAAATTTTTTGGTCATATGGGAGCCACATGCCCCAGGGCCAGGGTTAATCGCCTGCCCCTGCCAGTCGAGCCCCCAACAAAAAAACACGTGGTCATATTGTGATGCCATCTAACCCATGAAACCCAAGGCTAGGGGCTGAAAATCCACGCTCTTTCCAACTGTCAACGTGTGGTCATATCACGCCCATAGAAACGGGCCTAGTGCCAATTTTTCCATGTGCTCATTTTTTTTGTTGGTGGTGTGGTGACATAATGGCCATATGGCCCAGGGCTGGCCCCCTTAACTCCTTCGCGCTCCTGATTCCATTAAGGGTCATGTGACCTGAGGGATGGACCCTTAGGGTTAGCACCTATTCAAAACTCCACCACAATTCCATTGCAATGCGTTGATGGGAGGGTTGTGACCTCGGGGTTGGTGCTTAGCTCTAGCCCTACCTCCAAATGTGAAATGTGCTCTACTTTAAATCACACTTGAAATCTTTGATTATTAAGTAACAATGTTTGTTGCATTGGTGGAGGCTTATGGTTGCTTGGCAGAGGTCAATGGTTCAATTCCTGTGGGGTTCTTTGACCCTCGCCCAAAATTTTGGACTATCCCTTGGAAACCACATGGCTACCTCCTATTGTCCCACATGGCCTCCCACCATTAGTCCTCCAAACACAGTAAGCAGCACAAAATATTAATAAAAAAATTTGAACCATAAACATTAAAAAATTTATGAGCCAATCAAACTTGAAATTTTTAGACCAATCAAGAGTGGCCAAGTGGCAGCCTACCACTGGCCCAAAATGTACAGTCACTTTGTCAATCCTGCAATTTTTTGCTTGTTTTAGAATTCAATCAAAACATGGTATTGGGAGCATACGATATTGGTTTTTAGTGAAACGAATTGTGTTAGATTCAAATCACCGAGATCTATGCACGAGTATAGGTTTTGATCATTTTTTAACACTTTGAATTATGACCACTAAACTGATCCCTTGGATCACTCCTCTCCATTGGAAGATTTTGGACCTCCAAAAGATCATTTTCAGTCAATAAATAGATGAGGGTACAGTTCCCTCACCCTTCCAACCTCAATCCATTTGGCTTTGTTTATTTTTTCTGCTTTGAGGTTCTCATGAAGGTACTTCACTTTTGAAGTCTTTGTCTTTCTGTCAAAGATAGGACCTTGCTGCAATTCTTCAAGATGTTTAGATGAGAAAACTTATGTTAAAGAAATTTGAACATTCTCTCCTCGAACTTCAATCAAAGAATACTTATTCAATTTCAATTTCAATTCACCTTGAACATTTTAGTCATGATGATGCTTAGCATGTCTAGCCTTGTTTTTGGCTCAACCCTTCACCAAATGTGAACACCATCGCCATGCACCATTCTTCCTCAAAGCCAAAACATTATGAAACCCATAAGAACATATTTTAGAACCGATGGCCTGTTTTTCAAATAGCTTTTGCATTTGCCTTTTTACCCTTGCATTCTTTAACATTAGCATCTTGTTCATATCAATGTTCAACAATGATGCATCTTGCTGCAAATGAACTTCACATTGCTTTCCCCGTTTAGGAGGCAACATGTCAGACTCCTGAAATATTTTATCACATGGATTAGAAACCTCAATGAAATCATATTTCAAGATTGATTCATATCCTTGAAATACTTCAGATTCATCAACATCTTTACGTTTAATCATCAACAATGTAAAATTATGAATAGCGTTTACAAACCTCCTCATTTTTCCAGCATTCACATGAGATAAATTCAATTTCTTGTTATGTGCTCTAACAATGTACTCAAACCCATATTTAAACAAGTGATACCTTTTCTCATGGTGATGAAATATGGATTTCATATCATATAAGTATGGGCTTCCCAAAACAATCCCACAAATTTCAAGTGGTACCACATCAAGTTCTGCATCATCAATAAAATTCGTAGTGATGGCAAATCTTAGTATCCAAATTTAATTTCTTCACAATGTCTTATGATATCAGATTTTCTTGTGAGACACTATAAAACAAAGTATCTATCTTGTTATGTTTTTTTATCATTATAATATGGAACATCTCTATTCTTTCTCTTTCATTTTGAGTTTCAATGGGTTTTCTAGAAGAGATAGTACCTGCAATTTGTTGAAATATGGCAAGAAGAATATTCCAATTTAATTTGTCTTTAAATTAAATTGTGAATTAAAATTGAATTTAGTCTTAACAGCTACTTGGAAATAATTAATTAATTTACTTTAAATTAATTAGTTGCAGAAATTCAAGTTAGAAGTCTTTCTGAAGTCACGCAAGAGTTATCCCTAAATTAAGGAGATAAGATTGAGTTATACTTGAGTTGTAATTAGTTAACTCAATTTACTGAGTTAAGTCCAGTTAAATTAGTTCCAAACTGTTTGAGGAACTAATAGTGAGTTAACATTCTGTTGATGTATTAATGCACTCAACTAGTGCTACTCCAGATAACTGAAGATTCTCTCATCAGAAACTCATGCATGTCTATTCTGAGAAAGACCCAGTTGAGATAAATGTTCAAGGACAGTGTATTATTAGTTACATGTGTTTTCTCATGGAGAAAACTCATGCATGCATTCAAGGATAAATCCTTGAGGATTGTGCAGTTTTAAAGGAGGTTTTCCACTTGGTAATAGGCGAATCATCCACAAGGAAGAAAGCAAGGAAATAGGAGCTTGGAGGGTAGAGAGGAAGGCAGGAGAGAAGCCAAGATTGCCTGTGAGCATCTATGAGGATTGTACTGAGAGATGGCTAGTTGTGAGAGCTAAGGCTTTGTATAATTCCTATGTATTTCCACCATGTATGATAATACAATAGTGTGGGGTTTTTATTTGAGGATTTCCCCAAAGTATTTTCATGTGTATTGTACCATTGATTCTTCTTCTTTTGGTTATATTGTTCAGCTCGATATTTAAGCTTCCACAAATTGATAGTAGAAGTAGGTTATAGTATTATACTTTGATTTATATTGCATTATTGGATTAACCTATCACATATTTTCTACATTGTATCAGAGCTGTGAACAGTATACTGAGAAGAGAATTTGAAGTTTGAAGTTTAGGGTTGCAGGTGAAAATCGAATTCATATCATACTTCAAGGTTGGCCAATTGTGTTCTATGGCTTGAGGCTCGAGTATGCCTTGGAAGGTAGCTCGAATTACATAGCATGGAAAGTTGAATGGAGGCTGTATTAAAAGACAATGGCTTGAAGGAATTCATTGATCAAGAAATCTCAAAGCCATCTTCAACTAATGCACAAGAGTCGGCTGGGTGGAAGAAGTGTGTGGAAAAGGCGAGACGGATCATCCTTGAAGGAGTTCAAGACCATATTGTCTCGAGTCTCCATGGGAAGGATACTCCATTTTCAATGTGGAAGACATTGAAGGACCTCTACCAGAATAGTAGTGACCAAGTGAAATTGGCACTCAAGGATAAGCTTCGAAGAATCA
Source organism: Pinus tabuliformis (assembly GCA_031772625.1). Taxonomy (NCBI): domain Eukaryota; kingdom Viridiplantae; phylum Streptophyta; class Pinopsida; order Pinales; family Pinaceae; genus Pinus; species Pinus tabuliformis. The sequence continues at coordinate 718,000,557 of CM062804.1, read as the reverse complement.
ACAGGGAGAAGGGCGATACTATTTCCACATATTTGAACAAGCTCACCACCTACAGAGATGATCTTGGCAGTGTGGTAATAACTACTGTCGATGATGATATGGTGAGCCTCACTCTCCTTGGCCTTCCAAAGAGTTGGAATAGCTACCAGGACTCTGTGAATGGAAGGGAGAAACTATCAAATTGGGAATGACTGTGGTCGGATCTTATGCAGGAGGAGATCAAGAGGAGCACACGAGATGGTTCTTCATCCAAGAATGATGATGAAGAAAATCTGGCCTTAGCAAGTAAGTCAAGGAAAGGGAATGGGAAGGCTTCCCATTTCAAATCAAATTCTTCTCATGGAGGGAAGAAGGGTGACATGTCTAAAGTAAGATGCTTTAATTGTCACAAGATGGGACATTATGCGACTAATTTCCCATTGAGGAAGTCCAAGAAGGGATCCTTGGAAGGATCGGAAGGTGAGGCATTAGCCTCTCAGTTCGAAATGAACTTTACCCTCATCGCATGCATGGTGTCATCAATGATGGGTTGTGTCTGGTATCTTGACAGTGGAGCCTCATCTGACATGACTGGTGATAAAGCTTTATTCAGTGCCTTGGAGGAGAAAGGCCTCAAGATGTGCATAGAGATGGGTGATGACAAAACGTATAGTGTTTCAGGAGTGGACACTGTTGCTTTTCATAGGGAGCATGAAGCTCCTCTCACCTTGATAGATGTAATGTATGTGCCTGGACTGAATAAGAACTTGGAATCGATCACAATGTTGGAGGACAAAGGCTATGATGTTGTCTTCAGTAAAGCAAAGGCATTTGTAAGACACATAAACACGGGTCAGACCAAGAGGATAGGGATTTGGGTGAAGAATCTATATAAACAAGAGGTAGATGATTGTGCAACATTGAGTACGAAAGTAGAATTGGTGCAAAGCCAAGACATTGGGCGAGTTGTGGCACAAGCAGTTGGGCCATTTGCATCATGGGGCTTTGAAGATAATGCAGCAGATATCTACAGGACTTCCCAAAGGTAAACTTGAGCAAGTTGACACATGCAAAGGTTGTACCTTGGGAAAGTACACCAAGTCTTCCTTTCATGATCGAAACAGTCGAATAGAGGCTATCTTAGAGCGAGTTCATACTGATTTGTGTGGACCATTCTCAATGGAATCCATAGCGAAGCAAAGGTATTATGTGATTTTCATTGATGATTATTCTTGTAAATATTGGATTTATTTCATGTGGAATAAGGACCAAACTTTCACAAAGTTTTGTGAGTTCAAAGCTTTGGTCGAGAAAGAGTCAGGGAAGAATATCAAGGCCTTGAGAAGTGAAAATGGTGGAGAGTATGTCTCTCAAGAGTTTAAGGACTTCTATGTAGCAGAAGGAATAAAACGAGAATTAACGGCACCTCATAACCCACAACAAAATGGGGTGGCCGAGAGGAAGAACAGAACTATTGTAGGGGCAACACAGGAAATGCTACATGAACAAGGCCTACCACTTCACTTGTGGGCTGATGCATGCAACACATCAGTCTATTTGTAGAAAAGAAGCCCGCATCGCATACTTGGGATGAAGACACTAGAGGAAGCTTTCTGTGGTAAGATGTGGGTCACTTTAGGATCTTTGGGTCATCGGTATATTTCCATGTGACAAAGGAGGCATGGAAGAAGCTTGAGATTATGGCAAAGTTGGGGATATTTGTGGAGTATACTGATACACCTCACAACTATTGGGTGTAGTTTCCTACCAATCAGAGGACAGTGGTTTGCAAAGATCTCAAGTTTGATCAGCAGAAGTCCATGCAAGTTTCCCTTGAGAGGGCTCTCCAACTACAAGTTGTGGAGGAAATGTTGGTTCCTGTTATCACCCAGGTTGTTCCCTTTGACTCCCAAGCGAATACGACCGGCGTAACCACTAACCAAGCTTTGGATTATAGGTCCTAGCCTACCTATAATCAGAGAGGGCTCTCTCTTTAAGTTTTAGCTCTGTTTTGTGAAGATTTTAGGCTAGTTATGAGGTGAGGGTTTGGTTTGAATTTTGGTTGAATGATGTCTTTTAGTACCTAAGGTGAAATGTTCAGACAGTTCTAGTCCATTGGGCAATGGAGTCTATGGCTGTGGGTTGTTTGAAATGCTTGAGTGGGATTGTTTAAACTGCAGGGCCTTTTGAATATTCCATGAAACAAACTTAATATTGTGGTAATGAAATATGATTAGCCAGTGGAAGGCAATTAAGAATTTCCCACTAAACTGGTGGTTTGAGGATGAGATATATTGCACAGGAGCAGGCTTGAATTCCTGAACAAAGATCACTATGAAAATTATAGTCTGAAGGTGCAGCAATTAAGAATTACACTATCATAACTATAACTGAAGAAAACATTCATAACAACATAGATTGAGCTCAGGGTATTCCATGAATAAATCCTGAAAGCTATTCTTTTTCTTTGCTATTAAACTTGTAGAACATAGAACATGAATGGATTATGAAGGACTGAAATACATAACGAAGAGGTTGTAGACACTTATTGTATTATGAAATACATAGGAATCCTGCAGCACTCAGCACACACACCATAACGCATCAAAACAACTCAGGACTTTCGAAATTCCATCAGCTCTTTGTATTAAACTCTGAATATTTACAGCATAGGATGTCTTCCAGAGAAAATCAACAACCCCTGCAAGTTTATGCGAGGGGGAATATATACAATCGGTTACACAAAATATCTGAACCGCTGAGTCACTTGAGAAGTAAATATTTTACCAACTCTACAGAATAGCAGATAAGGAAGTTATTGCTGCTCTTAAATACAAAATGAATGCTTTTTAATCCTGTCAGAAGACTTTTTGACCTTTGGAGGCCACTGAGTCGGTTGAGCGTTCTGAATAAATGCTGAATGATGTGTCTTTATGCTCTGTCATGCTGTAGCATTCTCGGCCCTGCCATCTGTAATTGTCAGTGCTGCTCTGGTGGCCGAATTGGTTTGCTGAGTTGGCTCAGTCCTTTCTTCTCCATTCATATTGAATGCATAAAATTTTCCTGTACATGATAACTTATATTTTTGGGATGAAAAAAACCTGATGAGAGGCTCTTGTTCACAGTATTAACTGTATCATTTTGGTCCACCATTCCTGTGTGGGCAATTGATGTCTCAAAATTGCATCTAAGGTCTCATCTGCCTCTGTATATTTGTAGAAGTTTGGAGGCACTTCAAACAAATGTTTGATCTCATTCATAATGAAAAATAAGTTCTCTACTCTGTTGTAGAGACTTTGCCCAGATGCTGGCCCTGTTTCTTCTGAGGTACTTGGTCTTTCAGTGATCTGATTGGTAGCAAATGTATTGACCCTTTTAGCATAGTTCTCATGTGAAAGCAGTTTCCCTGCACTGTTCAGTAAGCCAAGGAGACCTCTGCTTTGTAATGCTACAAACTTGTCCATAAATCTGTCTACTTCTGTCTGCATGTCCTGGCTTCTCCTTTCCAGTGTTTGTACCAGGCTTGTCAATGTAAGGACCCTCTTTATCAGCAGGATAGTTTCAGTTCTGTTAGGGATTCCTATTGATGCCAGCTGAGCACCTGTACGGTTATTTAGCACGTTAATCATTCTATTGGCTATCTCAGGCATATTGCCTAGAGATGCCCTTGCCCTCTGGACTTCCCTGTGTGCTTTGCCTATGAGCTCCATTTTCTCATGTATGGTCTCTATATACTGCCACTGATCTGTGATTTATTGGTCAATGTTGGCCCATAAAACCGTCTTGAGCTGAGCCACCACTTTGTCAAGGATAAGCTCTTTCTCCAGCTCCTTTATCTTCTCTTTGAGAGCCTTCACTTCTCTTCCCTTTTCAGCTATGCTTTGTTTTGACTTGTCATATTTTTCATTGAGCTTAGTCAAATTCTCCCTGGCTTCATTTAATTCTGCCATTTGGGCTTCTAAGGCCTGAATTTCATTCTTCAGCTTTTGCATATCAAGGCTTGGAGCCTGCTCTGTTGTTGGTGCTGGTGCTGATGTAGATGGCGCTGTTTGAGTTGTCTGCTCTGTAGGAGGAGCAGTAGTTTGAGGAGATTCCTCAAGGTTGATTATTTGTGGAGGGGGCTGTGATGTTTGGCCTCCTTCCTTCTGTTGTAGGGCTGCCTGCAGCGCAGCTTCTGACTCTCCCAATTTCTCCTGTGTCTAGATCAGCTGTTTGTATAATGATACCAGCATAGCTGCTGCATCTTGGTCATGTCTTAGCTGGGCAACCTCTTCTGTCTGAGGATGAAGAGTTGCTGGAATCTTGATCATTTTTCTCAGTGCTGCCATATCTGCATCTCTTAATTTCAACAGCGCTTCTACAGCCTTGATGTCCTTGGGATCATACCCAAGCTCTATGATGATATCCTCCAATGCCTTGATTCCGTTGTCTTTTGCCTGGGAGGATGCTTTCTCCAACTCAAGTTGGGCAGCAGTGTTATTTAGGCTATTTTCCAGCCTATAATTCACCAAAGTTTTGTCTACAAGGGTAGCATATACCATCTCACCCGTTTGCTTGTGCAATTCAATCTGATCCATGGGGTGGATGTCTTTTGCAAGGACCTCAAGGTTGGTCCTTATGTAGTCTGCAGCTAACTGTGACTGCAACATGGTTGGCATGAAATGACTCATTACCATTTTTCCCTCATGTACATCATATGCAGACATTAATCTCTGCTGGTTTGTAGGAGCCATCTTTAACAAGTGATTGTAGAGCTGCACCTTGAGGGGCTCATTCCTCTTTTTGATATCAATAAATTGTTGTTTGATGCCTGTTTCAGCTCCCCTTTGGTGGCTTGAGGAGCTGACTTCTCCTCCAACTGTCCTTTCTTGTTCCTGCTAAAAGGAACTTGCAGATGCCACCATACTCGGTGGGCCCATGCCCAAAGATTGCCCAATAGGCATTTCTTCCTCAGAGAGGAGATTCATTCTGTGCCTTTTCTCCCCGTGAGTTGTGGAGGTGGTGAGGGGAGTCTCCTGCTCTCTATCCCTCTTTTTTCCCTTTTCTTATTTTTGTCGAGTTTGTAGCACTGAGGCCTCCACTGTCTTTTCTTGCCTAGGAGGCACATTCTCTTGAGCCTGTTGCTCAGTGGATATTGGGGCTTCAGTTGTTTGTTCTTGTTGTTGTATTGGCTGCCCCTATTTTTGCTATTCTTTTTGCTGCTGTACTTCTTCATGAGGTGGCTATTCTGGCTCCATCTCTTTCTCTTTGCCTTTGCTGGAAGTCTGATCAGTAGCTTTGGTTGCTTGCTGATGTGCTGTAGAAGATGAGGCAGCTGCTCCAAGTTGCCTTTGATATGAAGAGGAAACCTGTCCACAAGTTTCCAAGTCAGCCTCCTTTTCAATATTCATTACCTCTCTTTGTAACATTTTCTCTCTAGTAACTGCCTCTTCTAGGGTGCCCTCTTTCCAACTCAATAAGTTGGCATACTTCTCAATGTGAGGCAATCTGACATGAGCATAGCCACCCAGTTTATGTTTTACCCTCCTGAGAGAAATGAAATGATTAGGGTCATAAGGTACCCAGCGAAAAATGGTTTCCAATCTGAGGGCCTCTAGCATGCCATCTGCTTCCTTCCATCCCTCCTCCCTTATGTTGTAAAGAAAAGGGCCTAGCTGGTTCCTGACTTTTAATTGCACTTTCTTGTTTTTGCTATGGAAATGGATGTGGTCTGCATTTCCAAATTGCCTGAAATACTCCAAGGCAAATAGTCTCATAGGGACATATCTTGGCAGCCTATAAGGGTCCAACTCACAGCCATAGATTCTGATTACTGTGTGGTGTTGGTAAAAGTACCAATCACCAATGCTATAGGACTTAGAGAGATGGAGAATTCTTTGCATTTCATCAGTCAATCTTGGAGGAGGAACACCATATAACAAGGTCAAAGCTGGATGAATGAAAAGGTCTATGAATTCACAGTATGTGTATGGCGAACAGGAGGTGCAATGAAAAATTGAGGTCCAAAATACTATAGACCTTAGATTTCCCTGGGCATCAAGTTTCTTGAGAGGAATAGGGAAACTGTCTGGTTGATAAAATAGGAACAGAGGATATATGTATGAGGTGTATCGGAACACCTTTTCCCTTTCTAGATTCATCAGTTGCTCATGAATCTTGTTTGCAATGTATTCGGCATAGTCATAGTGCACATCAGGAGGCTTCCTAGGAGAAAATATGGACAGCATGGCCATAATGGTGTCATCAACATCCTCAACTCCCTTGTACCCCAGGACATAGCTGATCAAATCCACCAGCATCTTTCCCAAGTCATTTAGATATGGATGTCCAATAGGAGGTGTTCTCAGAGCTTCAGAGCTTGGCTGAATAAATAACTGATTAATTTTGATGATTTGGGCACTTGACAGGTTGCCCCCCTTCTTTAATAAGTCCAACATGGAGAGAGGAGTCAATGGTCTTGTAGAGTGAAAATGCAGCATCTCATTTATGGCCTCAGGGGTGATGTGGAATAAGACTGAGCCTGTGGGACTAAGAACAGCTCTCTGACATGGATCATAGCATTCACAGCATCTATGGATCAAGTCTGGAAGGGAATTGACTTGAGGGAGGTTGTAAATGGGCAAGTTGGAATCCCAAATCCCTAAAATATCAGCTCCACTAAGGTGTTGAGATTTTAATTCATTTAGCATATGAATATTAAATTTAGAATTCATTGAGAACAAGTCTATCATCCGATAATCTTTATCTCCTAGGGCCTTCCATTCTAGCTCTCTTTGTGGAGCATTCAGAGGTTGAATATTCAGGGCTACTGGTCTTTCCATGGTTAAGTAGTACTAAGACTTGTACTAGAACTGGTTTCAGTGGGCAAAACAACATAGAGGGATATCTCTGGAATCAGAGAGGTGAATTACAGAGGAACTGAGGGTAACTGGTAGTGCCAGTAATTGAAATACTACACAGAGGACTGATAGAGTAAATGCCAGGCCTAGTGAAACTGTATTCACGGTGAATTAGCAGAGCTCGGGTCGTAAGTTCACGAATGCGCGAACTGTTGGTGAATTTGGGAAAAATTGGGCTAAATGCAGGTTCTGCAAAGGAATTCCGACCCAACAATTGAAAATAGACACTGGATACTGGAGGTTTGTTCGTAGTTGCAGTGTTCCTCACTCTTTTTAGCTATCTTTGGAGAATTATGGACAAAACCAGGCGTGGAGGGAGCGATTTGGATAAATACCTTATGAATTTCCGACTATGGTCACAAATGCAGCTGTAATGGATGCGCCCACGGTCTTTGTATTGGTTTCTGCAGGTTGGCAGCTAACGGTCGTAGTATGCATGCAGAGCGGAACAGTCTTTCTTTTGCAAAAAGTAAGAAAAATCACGATTTTCGGCAAAAATATGGACTTTTTGGGATATTGGCGCCTTTTTTGGATGACGTCAGCATGACGTCATCAGGTGGGGTCAGGGTCGGGTGACGTCAGCATGACGTCATCGAGTGACGTGGCAGCCTGTGAGTCGTCCACGGGGACCAGTGAGGTGGCGGACAGGTCGGAGCATTGTCGGATGGGGGCGCTGATGCGGCGGCGATGTGGCATGACGTGTGCACGACGTGGCAGTGACGAGGACGTGACGTGAGCGCGACTGGTTAGCGGTAAACGGTAGGTGGTAAATGGTTTTCTCGGACCGCTCTGGATACGGAAGCAGTATTGTCAGAGGGCGGCCCGAGAGAATATGGGGGTGACGCGTGGCAGAGACCTGACGTCACCCTCGGACAGTTTCTCGGGCGATAAAGGCAGTACATCGGGACCGACCCGATATGGATCTGGGTCGTCGGATGGGAAAGCCTAGATCCGACGGTCGACGGGTCATCAACCTGTCAGGGCGATACGACAACGGGCGGGAGAATAAAATAATATTTTTTGTGGAAATGCGCGCCCGGCAGAAACTTTAGAAAGGTGGGTTTTCAAGCTGTGTTACGGGAAAAATGTATTTATGCGTGGGTTTATTAACAAAGCCAGATTAAGGTTATTAATCCAAGCAGATCTTGGATTAATCCCAGGATTAATATATCAGCACTCTTTGGGTCGCGCTCTAATGTTTTAGCGCTTAAACCAATTTTAATCAAACTTAGAGCTATAATGCTCACGGAAAGGGATACATAGGTATTTTGGGGTTTTTTGCATATTTTACATAGTAATAGGGGGAATAGGGGGTATAGGGAGTTAAATAGTAGAAGTTAGGGGTTAATATGAGTGGAAATACTAAGTTTTGTATGGAATCAACTTAGTTTAGGGAGTAGATCAAAATGAAAAGAATTTTACACAAGAAATGTGGCTTTTAAAGAAACAAGAACCACCATAAAACCTTGAATTTGTTTCATGAACTTAACTGGTAATGGGATGTTAGCAATGAATGTGAGGGGGGAAAATAGGAAGTTAGACATGCTCCTTGTATTGTTGCAAGATGATGGAGAAGAGGAACTTCTCTATCCACCGATGTTTCCTTTATGTTAGACCAGAAAAATTCAATTGAAAGGAATGACATTTCTGCAACTTTCTCTACTTACCCATTAGCTTGCCTAGCATTTTTTGTTTCTTCATGGAGGGTGCACTTAGACTTGCAGACCCTCATGTGCCTTTTCTTTTCTTTTGGATTTTTCTTTTGATTTTCTATCTAGAACTGCCCTTATTGCTTCCAAGGTCCCAGATTAAGCAATTGGGAACCTTAATTCTCTACCTAACTACTGGTCTGCCAAGATTGAACAGTTTGGACAGACTTCTTTCTCTATTCTACAACAAGAAATTGAAACATGGCATGATCCAGATTAAGTTGTTGGATCACCCATCCAAAATTGAGTCAATATCAAGCTATGTACACATATTACCTTCTCTTGAAAATATGGATCTTTGCATCACCAAAGCAGAGCATATTTGGAATTTCCTTTGTCAATCATGAAATATGAAACCTATTGGTATAGGTATCTAACAGTGGCTCCACATGGGGATGGTTTTTCCATTTGAAAGACCAAGAATAGTAGGTCAGAATGCCTTGGCCCTAGATTTCTTTTACCAAAACTTGAAGTATTGTTCTTTGAAATCTCAAAATTGTGCTCTTCCCATCTTGGTAGATCTCTGAACTTATTAGCCCTTTGATGATAATTCACAAAACTGAAAAAACTGCATTTTTTACATGTTAACAGAAAGTAATATATACACCCGAGTATGTACAAGGGAGAATCAGGCTACACTTATGGATGGTAGTCAAAATAGTGCTTCAACATCTTGCCATTCACAGGACCTTCATCCAAGTCAGTTTCATCGAGATTTTTTAGGAAGTAAGTGTTGTTTCCTTGCACTGCTTGGATGACAAATGGTCCTCTCCAAAGGGAATCAAATTTCTCATGTTTTCCTTTATCTTCCCTTCTTGAATCCCAATTAAGGACTTTGTCACCCATGTTGAAATCTTCAGCCTTAGTTCTTCTATCAAAAGCTTTCTTTAACTTTTCTTGTAAAACTTGAACTCTGCTATAAACTTGGTCTCTAGTTTGCTGCAAACATATTATTTGATTGATCCTTCTTTGCATGTCATTGGGCTCAGCTTGACTTTCTTGAAGTAGTTTCATAACAGGAACCCCTAATGATGAAGGAAATTTGGCTTCTATTCCATAGACTAATTCATATGGGCTGACCCCAATTGACCTCTTGGTTGTTAGTCTATCTGCCCATAAGGCATTCACAAGCTTCTTATGCCAATTCTTCTTATTTTCTTCCAACACCTTCTTTATGATATTTACAAGGCTTTTATTTGATGATTCAGCAAGGCCATTACCTTGGGGATAGTAAGCAGTAGAATGGCCCAAGGTAATGTGGAATTTGTGGCAGAAGTTCACCATCTTCTTGGATCTAAAGGCAGCAGCATTGTCTGTTATGATCTTATCAGGACAACCAAATCTAGACAATATGTTATTCTCCAAAAACTGAATGATTGTTGAATCATTTTCCTGTCTACATGGGATGGCCTCAATCCATTTGGTGAAGTAGTCTGTGGCTGTGAGGATCCATCTATGTTGGCCTGAAGATGAGGGATGAATTTCCCCAATGAAATCCAAGCCCCATTGTTGAAAAGGTCTCTCTGTTGCGATAGGCCTCAACGGAAGTGGCAGTAACTTTTTCTTTCCCTCAAACACTTGGCATTTATGACATGAAATGGTAAAGTTTTTGACATCAGAGAAAACAGTGGGCCAATAGTAACCAGCCCTCAGTATTTTATCCACAGTGGACTTCCAATACAGGTGTCCACCACAATCACCTGCATGGAATTCTTTCATGACATTGTTAGTCTCATTCTCAATTAAGCAGTTTAACAATATACCCTCATGGTTTTTCCAAAGCAAATTGCCATCCATGACATAAAATCTTGAACCTTTCATTTTTAGGAACCTACATTTAGTTCTGGACAATCCTGGGGGAGCACACAGGTTTTGCAATATATAACAGATGTCATAATACCACAGGGATTGTTCAAAGGCTACATTGATCTTTGGAGTCGCCAGCTCCGGTCCACTGTCCAGTTGGTTGATGTCCAGGGTTTGGAAATTTGTTTCAGACATTAATTTGGCCAAACCTTGCCCTTTTATCAGTTTTGTAGGTTTTATTTCAATGTCAAATTCTAAAATGTTGGCAATCCATTTTCCTCTTCTGCCCTCTAAGTTCGAGTGAGTATGTCTTTCACAATGGGACTTGGCACATAAGCTATAACATGGGAGTATAGGATATAAATCCTAAAGTCTTTGATGGCTTTGACCAAAGCATATGCTTGCTTTTCCATGATCTGATATTTCAGGGTGTTATAGACATTTTTGTGCCTTGCATCACTGAGCATGAAATGTCAATAATCAAGGGATCCAAAGTCCCTAAACATGTTGTTCCTACCCCTAGAGGAACAAGGCCAGCAAACCACAGCAATTCACAAAAGTTCTCCACCTGAAAACACTCAAAAACAAGGCAATTCTGGATCATGTCAACTGCTCCACTGAGCATCTGCGCTGAATGTCAACTGCTCCACTGTCTACTTGCGTTGAATGTCAACTGCAACACAGGCTACCTGTGCTGAGCGTAACTGGACAAGTGGCAGGCTCATTTCTCAAGGTGTCAATGCTCAGGAAGCTTCCAAAATGACACTTGCATCAGGGAATTCGACTCGTGAGGAGTAAGAGGTTCCAAATCTCCAAGTGGAAGCAAGAACCTCCAAGTGGACTCAAGAACTGAGAGAGGGAGAGGACACTAGTCAGTTTCATACCAGCCTCAAGCTGACTCATCCTCTCTCCAATATCCCTATATATAGATCTCTCCTACATGAGATTAGGGAGGCTGGAATTTGGTAATTGCAAAGAATTGCTGTTGGTTTGTGGCTAGAAACATTGGGTGTGTTATGCTTTGAAGGGAGATGAAGAAGGAATTCCATTCTGCTGGGAAGGAGATGCTGGATTGGAGCCCCATGGGTTGTATCTCTTCCTGAACCCTGTTACTTTCAATAAAGCTATCTTGATTCTTTCCTATATGCTGGTGTATTTTGTATGATTTCATTAGCATATTTGATTTACTTCTAATCCTGAATCATTTATGAATATGTATATTTGCCTTTGTATTGTGTTCTTCTCTTGTCGCAAGTAGCTGTTCTCTTGTCACAGGTAGCTGTTCTCTTGTGATCTCGTGGGATTCAAGTAGCTGTTCTCTTGAGCAAGCGAGGAGATAAGTAGCTGTGGACACACAAAGGGAAGAGGATCTAGATCGAGGGACAACCGGAAGACAAAGGTAAGTCTGCCGATCTCCCCTCTTTCACATTTCATAAAGGAAGAAATCATAATAGCTGTATTCGTTTGTTGCTAAGGCGCTGTCACACCTTAGGTGGATAGGATCGTCCTACATAGGCATTTTTCCCCACAACAAATTGGTGACTCCACTGGGGAGAACTTGTTTATTCATTTCATTTGTGTTTCCGTCATTTGTTTACTTCATAGACTTGACAGCTACTATTGAACTGCATCTTTCCCGGATGCAAAGTAAAAGTTGCTGCTTTGATCCAGTTTGTTGGACTTGTCTATGATCTAAACTAGATCCACAAATGATTTGATGATTCTTGTGATAGTCTTTAGTACCCTATCAAAGCATCCCTCTGTTTATACCTTGCTTGTGTTTCTAATTTGGCCTGAAACAGTTGATTTTTGAGCATTTTGTGACCCAGAAACCAAGGGAAACGAGAGTTTCTCTCTTCAGCGCAGGCACTGTGAAGGCAGTCTGCATTTCAGCGCAGGTCCCGAACGGGCTACCTGCGCTGAATGTCAAACTGACAGTGTTAGACCTGCGCTGAACCAGTGTGGCCTTGTGCAGCTGGGGTTCTTTGTCCTCTTTTGCCCTGTTTTGATCTTTGTTTTTGCAGCCTTTAACCAAGCATAGGTGCCAGTCTGATAACCCTTTTCTTTGCTTGAATTCCGCCTCATTTTTGTACAAAAAGATTGTGAATGTTTTTATGTGTTTGTGGCGTCATTTACAGTCTTCCTTTGCATGAGTAAAGTGATCATCCTGTAGCCTTTGATTCAGATCTGATTGATAGTGATCTTAGAAGAGAGTTCATTGGCTGTTTGTTCAGATTGATTATAATTTTACTTTTGCTTATTGGTTTGAATTTGTCTCTTTCAAAGTGTCAAAACAAGTCTTTATTTCAAAAATCGCAAAGTGATTGTAATCTCTTCTACCCTTGTTGATTTCGAAGAAAGTGAACTTGTTTATATTGATCATTGTAAAAGCAAATTCAAAGTTGTGAAAAAAGCTTTCTTTGTAGGCATTTATACTAAGAAAGTGGAAAACAAACACCTGCATTGTGCATTTTGCATTTGATAGTTTGCATGTTGGATTTAGGGAAAGTGCATTAGAGTGTGCTAATTGCTCTTTGAGAAAAGATAGTCGCTCTCTCTTCCCTTAGTAGCTAGGATTTTCAAAGTTGAAAGATAATAAAGCTTGCTTATCATCTTAGACTGCATTTAGGAATTTGTATCATACATCTCGTGGTGAACCTTGAAAGGCAAACTTTAAAAAGATCAACCTAAAATAAACTGAATGAACCTAACAACGCTTTGTAACATAACGCACAACATAGAGGTCTAGGCTAGAGACGTGTTCCGGCGTCGTTAAGCCTAGTGACTGTCGATCTCTAAGAAGGTGGGTGATTCCTCCTGAGAGACGGTAGCGCTAGTACGGATTTGTGCTCCCACGTACCGTCGCGTATATGTTGGGAGACCCCTATAGGCATATATCTTTTATCCTTAGGAAGCCGTGTCGGCCGCCCTACTGATCGCAATGCAGTGAACACAGCATTCACGAAGATCGACCACCCGTACCGTAAAAAGTATTCTGTGGTTTTGCGAAAAGTTTGGCACACCCTCTGCCTAGATCTCCAGAGCAGTTTCTTTTGGCCTTTTTCAGACTCTATAACAGAAAAAGTCCATCCGAGCATTTTTCACTTCGGGCTCGTTAAAACATCGAAGGAGACTAGAGTCATCTTTAGCTTTTTCTCGACTCTTTAAAACTGAAAAAGCAAGTTGTGTCTAAAGCGTCGTTAACAATTTATTTTAAACGGAACAATCACCCTTTAAGCCTACGTTGATCTTTAGGTTGAAAAGATGGAGCACACCAACCAAGGAGTTCCCTTGGGTGGAAATCCTGGTCCCTTCTCCTCTTGGGGAGATGTTGGTGCGCCCCACATGGCCACATTGTCGCTTCCAGGACTGACAATTGGCCTACTAGTTTGGCTCTTTTCGACCAATGTCGTTCAGAATACCACCACTCCTAAACAGTCGAGTCAACAGTTAGATCAAACAAGAGTTGCCTCCCAGCCTTCCACTTCATCTTCCTCCCCTCCTTCCTCTTCTCTTGATGGAACTGGTCGATCAAAAAATCGGGTTCCTAAGGAGAAGAAGGAGAAGAAGAAGAAAGAAAAGAAGAAGAAGGAGCCTAAGGCGACTGGGGGCAAACAAGTGTCATCTAACAAAAATCCACACACCGCACTCGTAAGGCCTAAATCGCCATGCGTCATATGCAGGGGAGACCACTTCCATAGAGATTGTCCCTGTATCCCACAGATACTAAGAGACTGGTCCCCCCGTTTGCACAATTCGGGAGCATCGACCTCTGATAGCCATGTCGACTGCTCACCGTCAACTAGTGGGAGTGAAGCTCCAGGACAGAATGGGAGAGTTAAATTTCCCTGCAGACTGTGTGAAGGCGATCACGCCATCCACCGTTGTCCCTTCTTAGACGAGGCAAAAAGAGTTCTGGAAGATCGCCCGATTTTACGAGCGAATCTTCCTCCTGGATATCAAAGACTCCTGCCAAGTCCCTCACTAGTTGAGAATCCGGCTGAGCCACTTAGATGGTCAGCCGAAGCACCTGTCATTGAAGAAGAACCGTCTGGATCCATGCCTGACGAAAGTCAAAAGGTTGATACGGCAGTTGACCCGGTTTTGCCTTCAGAGGCTCCATCTTCGAATGACACCATAACAGAGGAGAATAAAGACGACACCGTCCAGATTCTCTTCATCAGCACCGACTCTGATGATCAAGGGGGCAATGCCACCATTCCTTTGTCGCAGGAAGGAAGCTCATCAGAGCGCTATCCGGCCGTATATTTGGTCCCACCACCAAGCAACCTGGTTGTGTCCTTTGATTGGAACCAACTAGGCAGACCCCGATTGCCAGCCAATATACCATTCAGAATTATTTGTCAAATATACAGAATGGTAATGGCTGGCACTATCATTGATGAGGGGGCATCTGTGAGTATCCTTTCCTCTATTGCTTGGAAAGCGCTTGGTTCGCCAGCGCTTTTACCTGAGATGAGAAATCTATCAGGTTTTGATAAAGGAACCAGTCGACCTTTAGGGATCCTCCCCAATGTGCCTATAACATTGAAAGGGAAGACCGTTCAAATGAACGTGATGGTCGTTCAAGGACCCTTGGATTATAACCTACTCCTTGGACGAGACTATATATATTGCATGGGAGTTGTAGTCTCCTCACTCTTTAGAGTAATGTGTTTTCCGCATGAAGGAAGAATGGTCAAGCTTGTGGACCAACTTTCGTTTCCCAGATCACACATCGCAAATAGTCATATACCATCCCTGATCCAGGTGGATGTTGGTGGCCACCCACCAACCCATTTGGACCCCCACAACTGCGTTCCTGTTTAAATCCGGATCAGTGGTATCAGAGCGGTCTGCTTTTTCTCTGTTTTTCTTTGCATGTCCCCAACGAGGTCAGGATATAAGGAGTTAGGGCTTGAACTGGTCGAACCTTTGCAAGACCAGCCTCGCAAATCCCGACGGCCTCCCATGGCAGATGAGAAGAAAGACGAGGGGGCAGGAGATCCTATCAAAATCTTGCTCGAAGAAGCGCTCGAGTGACAAAGGAACGCGATGATGGATAGCTTTGCGCAGATCCTTCAGCGACTACCCAGAGGCGACGCATCGGCTTCCAACAGCGACTCTGGAAACGCCACACCGTTTAAGGTACAAGTGAATTTTGAAATCCCAATCTTCGAGGGTAAAATAGACGCAGTTGCCGTAGATAAATGGTTAAATCTGCTAGATGGGTATTTTTTTGTTCATGAATTTTCAAGTCGGGAAAAGATTGTTTTCGCTCTTCTCAAAGCAGCCCCCCACGTCAAAGACTGGTGGGAAACCTACTGCGAGCAGAAGGATGAAAGTACAGGCTCACTATTTTCAGCCGCACCCACTTGGAATGACTTCCGGGATGCCATCAAGGAGCAGTACTACCCTGTCGGAAGCTATGAGGACAAATACATCAAATGGACCACACTGCGGCAGGGACGAGACCAAGATGTGTCGGAGTTCACAAACAGTTTTCATACCCTTCGCACACAGTTGGGTATCAAAGATACTGAGCGGCATCTGGTACTCAAATACCGCGGCTGCCTGCACAGATACATCCAGGAAGAGATGGGGTTCTTAAACATCTCCTCACTCGGCACAGCATATCGATACGCTGTCAAAATCGAGCAAAAGTTCAAACAGAAGAAGCGAGACTTTGGATCTGCAAATCCGAAGCCCAAAGGACAAAGCCAAGGCGGGGTGACCCAAGACAACCCGTCGAAGCCGCAAGAAAAGAACAACACCACGAAGCCGAAGAAGGACACAGGAAAGTGGTGTGAGTTCCACAAGAGTCCCACTCATAACACAAGTGAGTGTCGGACCAAGCAGTCGCTGGTGGCCGAGTTGAAGGCTTCCGAATCAGATGCATGTTCCGATCCTGAGCCAGAACCCGACAAGGGGAATGGCAAAGGGAAGCAGATCATTCATGCGGATCCCAGCACCACTGTTGCCACCGCCAAGATCCAGAAAGATGAGCCCGAAAATCCAGAGGAAGGGGAGCGTCTTTTCCACTCACAGATGTGGGTGAAGGGTTCGCCGCTACAATTCATTGTCGACAGTGGCAGCCAAAAGAACCTCATTTCAGCAGAGGTTGTGAAGCGGTTGGGCCTACCGACTACACCGCACCCGCAGTCGTACAGTATTGGGTGGCTTCACGAAGGATGAGATCTCAAAGTTCGCCAGCAGTGCCGCCTTCCCTACAGCATCAAGCCCTTCACAGACGAGGTATTGTGTGATGTTACACCTCTGGGTGTTTGTGATGTATTATTAGGCCAACCATACTTGTGGAGGCGACATGCTGTGTATGAGACAAGGCCTCGTGCTGTCATTATTTCTTTGAATAATTCATTATACAGGATACCGGAGGTAGCCCCACCTACCGCCACATCTTTGATCACTACCAAGAAAGGAAGCAAGCTCATATCACAGACCAAGAAATTCATCTGTCTGGTTCACTCCCAAAATAAGGGGAAGGTCGTTGCTACCTCCATGACCCCTGCAAAGGGTTCCTCCATGCAACAGCAGCAGCAAAGGGATACGGTCATGACAAAACACATGAACAACTTCTCCTCACCCACATGGGTACCACACAAGTTTCAGGTGGGCAACAAAGTCTGGTTGCATCGACAGAAAGAACGCCTTACCAGAACCCATCAGAAGCTTAGACCACTCTGACATGGTCCTTACAGCAGTACCAAGGCTATGGGGAACAATGCTTTGGAGCACATCATTCCTCCATTCCTTCGCCTGGACCAAATGTTCAATATGGACCATCGGCGACCATGCTTCCCACCATTACTGGACACATCAGAGATTGCAGGACAAGTTCAGCAGATGGAGGAACTCAACGCAATGGGGACCATTGCTTCCTAAGGGGGGAGGAATGGTCCAGGTGGATGTTGGTGGCCACCCACCAACCCATTTGGACCCCCACAACTGTCTCTTTCAGTCTTTTCAGTTTCCTAAATTGTAGCACAGTTTACTATTTTTAGCATTTTTTCGGGTCCTGAACTTCCGGAGCCGTTTTGAGGCCCTAAACGACGTTTTTTTGGGAATCTAGGGCAACATGGGTCCATGGATCAATGTTGCCTCCCAAAGTGGTAGTACTCGGATAGATCTTTCTAACGAGCTATCGTACGCGTCAAACGGAGATCGTATGCCAAAGTTACGACCCCGGGAAATTGATGTACCAATTTACCCAAACGGGGCCCACAATTTGGCGTTTCATCTTCTTGGGTTAGGTTTCGGGATGTGAAGGGTTTTCCATTGTTTCTCAACAATAAATAGGCCTTCGAGCCTCATTGTAACACAGTTCGGAACAGTTCAGAGGCATGTAGCCACACATCTCTGCTCAGAGATAAGCTACCATCGCCCTAGCTGATTTATTTCCATTCTGTTTGTAAGCACAGTTCAGTATTTTACAGTAATGAAATGAAGTATTATTTTCGCTGCATATTTGTATTTATGGTTATCGCATCTCTGTATTTATGGTTATCTCTATAATCTATTGCGTTCCTGTTTAAATCCGGATCAATCCCTAAATGGTCTATTCATGCAAGAAGTGTCTCAACCCACGGTCCGTCCTCCTGATGAGCGCGAGTAATCCAGGAGGATATGACTGGAACCCAGGGGGCATGCGTCCTGGTCTGCTTCGGCAGGAAAACTTTGGGTATAGGGTAGGTTTCCGCAGGAGAATATGACTAGTCCGTACCCCGTCTGTGGTTGGAAGAGGGGTTGTTCTAGAATAGGATTCTTTTGTCAAAGTTACGTGTTTGACACCAGTCATTCACCCTTGTCTATTTCGGTAGAGATTGCCGAGGAAGTGTTTTGTTTGAAAGATTAACGAGACAATCTTTGGGTAACCTGAAAGAGGTAAGCCTCTCTCGATTAAAACAAATGTTTTGGCAGAGGGTAAGTAGAGGTAACCTTGAAACTCTGTTTTATACCTGGGGGCATGCAAACCTTTTAGAGTGCAAGCAAAGAGCGGTTATTTATCTGTTTTTTGGGTTAGTCGTTTCCTAACTTGCATAAAGAAAGGAGAGTGAGCATAGCTTTGGTAAGGCGCAAGCTCTATAAAAAATGGGATCTTTCATGAGACACTCTTATCATATGACTGGGTAATCAAGCAGTTTTAGCATAAAGTTCATGCTCGTTAAAAAATAAACGCAAGATCCGAGCAGTTTTAACGCGGTCTTCATGCTCGTTAAAAAATAAATATAAGCAGTGAGCAGAGTTTCCTCCAGTGTTTAAGCTCATTTTTAACTAAAAAATGAACCTATCCCGGTAAATAACCGCTGTGATCGTAAATTTATCAACCATAAAAAGCCTTGGTCGTGTTTGCACCTGCCACCTCCACTTTTCATATGGCCGATCGTTCACCTCCATATGATTGTTTACCCATTTTGAGGAACAGCTGCGAAGAGTGATTTCACCTAGCCATCCTTGTGACACTGCCGTGATTGGAAAATTCCAACCTATACCTGGAATCAGTTGCTATCCTTGTTTATCACTCGTTCCTCAAAAGACGAGTCTTCTTTAAGCTCTTTTCAACTGACTCGTAAAATATGAAAAGATTGCCGAGTTTTGGCCTTCCAGCTCGTTAAAGGACAGGAAGAGCTATCCCTCCTCTAGATTTTAATCTTTTTGGACCTGAGGGATTATTGCACAAAAAGGTCGAGCACTTGTTTTATTCGGCTCGTTAAATTTATCGAAAACTCATCCCTTCTGTATTGTTTTATACTTTTTCGGACTTAAGGGATTAGATGATGAAAAAGGAATTTTGGAGTTAACTTTATGTACCTTTTCAGACTCTCTAAAAATGAAAAGGACTGAGTTATCCTTGTCGTTAGACTCGTTAAAATTATTAAATAGCGACAAACTTTTCTTTAGACGAGAACGAGTTTCACTATCGCTAGGCTCGTTAAAACATAGCGATGGGCTTGCCCGAAGGGTAGGTTATAGAACAAGCATATGTTATCCTCCTCAAGCTTGACAAAAATAAAGAGGTACTGGTCAGCAATGACTGGGGAAAAATTGGGAAAAAATCAAGAAAACTTTGATGGTAGCAGGTCGCTCTTGAACATGACACTTTTCCTCCGTACCACAATCGGGTTGGGTTGTTTCATTCACCAGTCACATCACCATGGTCTTTCCATACCATCCATATTTGGGGTAATGCTACCGATCCATCGCATCAGTGTCGCCATATGTTCAAGAGAAGTCATTCAGAAAGAGTCAACCGGGTCCCATCCACTGCCATACATTATCCTTCATCCATTCATGACCGCCACCCTGAATCATATGTCACAGATCGTTTTCACCTCCATTAAAATCATTAGCTCCGTTCCGTGTCACTAATGTGGGATTCATCAAGGCCCTCCTTTGACGGATCGCTCCTTGTCGACATCAGCTCATTATCCAAGGAGTTGATCTAGGAACAACCCCTTTAGTACTTTGAAGCTTTCATGCCTCAATGGCAAGCTTCTCACTTCCGGCGACAGGTATACATCAATGACCTTCGACCAGAAGATTTTGCGTGGTGTTCGACGCCAAGTCCTTTATTCACACCACGTGAATTGTACTGCAGTACCTTGAGGGTCATTATCATTATCGGTGATTCCTCTCGCGCTTGTTAACGGTTTACATCATTGACCGGTAATCAAGCGATGTCTTTCCATGTTCGACTTCAGCGCAATTCTCACATGGATCGACTTGTACTTAGAGTGAAGATCGAACGAGTTTGAAGACCCCGGATCTAGTTTCATCCATCCGGGCTGCGATATATATTCAGGAAAAATAAAGACATTTGACATGTACATCATTGCAGCAGATGATCATCCTACTCAAAGGATGATAATTTCACCAAAATTATCAGTCTACCATCAGACGATCGCCTGTTCTATGTACAAAAATGAATTTATAAAGCTGAGCATGGGAATGCCCACCTCGGCTAGATCATGAAAGCAGTATGAATCATAATGTATTGTATTGTATTTTATTACAGGTCTCCTCCCAGCAGATGGATGAACTTCGGACCCTCCTGGATAAAGCATTTCACCCGATAAACGGCCTCATACTTTAGGGGGCAACTGTTATAGACATTTTTGTGCCTTGCATCACTGAGCATGAAATGTCAATAATCAAGGGATCCAAAGTCCCTAAACATGTTGTTCCTACCCCTAGAGGAACAAGGCCAGCAAACCACAACAATTCACAAAAGTTCTCCACCTGAAAACACTCAAAAACAAGGCAATTCTGGATCATGTCAACTGCTCCACTGAGCATCTGCACTGAATGTCAACTGCTCCACTGTCTACCTGCGTTGAATGTCAACTGCAACAAAGGCTACCTGCGCTGAGCGTAACTGGACAAGTGGCAGGCTCATTTCTCAAGGTGTCAATGCTCAGGAAGCTTCCAAAATGACACTTGCATCAGGGAATTCGACTGGTGAGGAGTAAGAGGTTCCAAATCTCCAAGTGGAAGCAAGAACCTCCAAGTGGACTCAAGAACTGAGAGAGGGAGAGGACACTAGTCAGTTTCATACCAGCCTCAAGCTGACTCATCCTCTCTCCAATATCCCTATATATAGATCTCTCCTACATGAGATCAGGGAGGCTGGAATTTGGTAATTACAAAGAATTGCTGTTGGTTTGTGGCTAGAAACATTGGGTGTGTTATGCTTTGAAGGGAGCTGAAGAAGGAATTCCATTTTGCTGGGAAGGAGATGCTAGATTGGAGCCCCATGGGTTGTATCTCTTCCTGAACCCTGTTACTTTCAATAAAGCTATCTTGATTCTTTCCTATATGCTGGTGTATTTTGTAAGATTGCATTAGTATATTTGATTTACTTCTAATCCTGAATCATTTATGAATATGTATATTTGCCTTTGTATTGTGTTCTTCTCTTGTCGCAAGTAGCTGTTCTCTTGTCACAGGTAGCTGTTCTCTTGTGATCTCGTGGGATTCAAGTAGCTGTTCTCTTGAGCAAGCGAGGAGACAAGTAGCTGTGGACACACAAAGGGAAGAGGATCTAGATCGAGGGACAACCGGAAGACAAAGGTAAGTCTGCCGATCTCCCCTCTTTCACATTTCATAAAAGAAGAAATCATAATAGCTGTATTCGTTTGTTGCTAAGGCGCTGTCACACCTTAGGTGGATAGGATCGTCCTACATAGGCATTTTTCCCCAGAACACAGGGGTGCATCTCTGAGAGCTCTACTAAAGAAAGCAATAGGTCTCTCATTTCCTTGGTCATCTTTCTGTAATAAGACAGCAGCAATAGTATGCCGGGAGGCAAAAGAGAAAATGATAAACTCTTTGTCAAATTGTGGATTTGTTAAGACTGGAGTTTGGGTAAGGGCCAATTTTATTCCTTCAAAAGCTTGATTTGCTTCTACTGTCCATTTTACTTTTGAATCCTTTTTAAGCATGTTATTGAGTAATCTGCTAAATTCTGCCAAATTTGGGATAAATCTCCTTAGGAAGTTGATCTTCCCCAAGAATGCTTGTAACTCTTTGATGTTTCTTGGGTGGGGCATTTGCAAAATGGTCTGTATTCTGTCTGGGTCAATCCTAATGCCATCCTTTGAAATAATATGACCCAATAACTTGCCTTCTTCCAAACCAAACAGGGATTTCTTGGGATTTAAAGAAATTCCATATTTCCTACAAGTTATGAATATTTGCCTTAGATGTTTCAAATGTTCTTGGTCAGATTTTGAGAAAGGTCTGAGGTCATCTAAGTAGATGACAAGGAAATCATGAATTTCCTTGGCAAAAGCAATATCCATTGCTCTTTGAAATGTAGCCCCTGCATTTTTTAACCCAAAAGGCATTTTGACATATTTGAAGGTTCCCCATGGGGTTGTCAATGTTGTTTTGTCCTGATCATCAGGGTGAACTAAGATCTGGTTGAAACCTGAGAATCCATCAAGTAAAGAAATTCTTGAGGCCCCCACTACTCTTTGCAAGATGTGCTCCATCTTGGGTAAGGGGTAATTATCTTTTAGGGATACTTGATTTAAGTTCCTTAGATCAACACAAAGCCTTATTTCACCAGTTTTCTTTCTTGTAGGGACCAAATTTGAAATCCAATCAGAAAACCTGATTGGTGCTATGATGCCAGCTTTAAACATCTTTTGCACCTCTTTTTCAATTGAAGGGAGAAGCATAGGATTGATTCTCCTCAGTTTCTGTTTAAAGGGTTTTTGATTGGGTTTGAGAGGGATTGTGTGTTGGATCACAGAGGTGTCATAGGATTTTAAATCCTCATAACTCCATGCAAAGACATCTTGGAATTCTTTAAAGAGGTCAATGTATTTAGGCTTCTGATCAGGTGGTAAAGATGCAGACAATTTAATTATCTTGGGTTTTTCAATAGTTCCAATGTTGCACTCTTCAATGGCAGCATTAAGAGGCTGCAATTTCGGTTTTCTAGGGACATCATTTGAGTCAAAAATGTCCTCTAATGGAGCTAGACCTGTTGGAAGAAAATTGTCTTTCAATTATATAACTTCATCTTCAGCATCAGCTATTTCCTCAGAATGTAATTGTTCAAGTTCTTGTATTTTCTCCTGGTTAAAGTTTGTTGGACAAAGCATTCGATTTGTTGTTTTGAGTGAGATATTTGTTTGTTGCTGTTCACCTAGCATTTGTGAGTCACTTGCTGCCTCAGTATCAATGTTTAGTCCTGAAAATTCTTGCTGCAAAGTCAAGAAATTGTTTATTTGTGTATCATCCTCAAACACTTGCCAATCCTTGACATTGTTTGGGACAGAAGGTCTGTGTTTTATCTCAGCTATAAAGCAATGGTGGGGTTCAAAAGGTAGTTTACAAGTGCTTGCAAACGTAGCCAAACTATGAGCATGAAGATTATGGGTTCTAGGAATTTTGGTAATTTGAAATTCAGTGAAATTTTTAAGCATTTCAGTAGCAGCAGATCTATAAGATCTCAATCTTTTTTCATTAGTGACAAAATTTCCTTTTACTTGTTGGATAATTAGGTCCGAGTCTCCTAGGATTGAAACTTTTATGGCTTGTAAGGATTTTACTAGCTTGAGGCCTAGTAAGAGAGCTTCATATTCTGCCATATTGTTAGTGCACCTGAAGTTTAACCTGTAGGCTCGGCCCTTTGCATGACTGTTTTGTTTGTTATGTATCCAAACCCCTGCTCCTGCCCCTAATTTGTTGATTGATCCATCAAACTCAAGGAACCATAAGATCTCCTGTTTTAAGGGATTTTCAACATTCTTTCTATGATTTGGGATTATAAGTTGGAGTTCTTGTTTTTCATCTGGTTTATCTTTTAGGAGTGACTCATCAATTGATTTCTCAATTTGGATCTCTTGGGGACTTGGTTGCTTACTCTCATGCATGTTTTGTTCAAGTGTGACTGATTTATTATCACTCTCAGGGTTTGTATCATCATTGAACAAAATAAAAGAATCCATATCTGAATGGACTGCATAAATGGGGAAATTCTGAGGCTTTTCTTCACTGCTCACCATATATTTCATAAGTGACTCTCTATATAGCCTCTTGGGTTGACCAAAGACCGAGATGGTGGCATATGACATGTCTAATTGCAAGGAACCTTGGAGTTTAGCCCCCCATGATCTTGATAACAACATTCCATATTTGGGTGGGATATCAGCAACTACAACATCCATTAAGATTGTTTTGTTTGGATATTGGACCAGGGATACACACAGATCTTTTATCAATCCTAAACACTTAACTTGGCTGGAGTCAAATGAAAATAGGTCCTTATAGGGTCTTGTAATGTCTAAGTTGAGTCTCTCCATCACTGATTTAGGCATAAGGTTATGAGATGCACTTGAATCAAACATTGCATTGTGTAATATTTTATCATGAACATGCAAGCTGACATAAAAAGGTAAGATCCCTGTAACTGCTGTCTTTCCATCAACCTCTGGACCGAAGAGTAGTTCTGGGGTATCATCCAGCACATTGACATCATCTTTATTATGGGTAAGTTGAAGGGACTTTTTGATTTGTTGTTTGTAAATGTCATGCTTGGCTAGCTCTGAAAGGGGAATGGCTATCTTCAATTTTCCAATTTCAGCTTCTAAGTCAAAAGGTTTTTCAGATTGGACCTTGGTGTTGTGATTGACAACCCTTTCTTTGTTGTTCAAGTTTTCTTCTTGGTTTTCACTCTGATCTTGAGGCTTTTCCTTTTTACTCATCTTCTGCGAAGTAATGCTTGGATTAGGTTGCAAGGGTTATGTAGCCATTGATTGTTGTTTTGGGGAAGATGTTTCAGTTATTTCTTCAATTGTTACTTCCTTTGTGATGGAATCAGTTTTTTCAATTGGCTCTGTGACAATGGTTTTCTTAGGCAGATGAGTGTCCTTTGTTTTCTCAGGCTGTGTCACATTTATAGTTCTGCTCCTTAGCTTGTATTGTTTATGAACTTCATAAACAACTGTGTCATAGCCTTGTTTAAAGTCAAATGACTCACCTGACTTGGTTTGAAACTGTTTAATATCATCATCCTTATGATCTTCTTGACTTAGGAAAACTTGTTGATCATCATTCAGGCCCATTAGGTTAATGTGGGTGTCATCTATTTGTTCATTAGAAGTGGATGCTTCTGTTGGAAATAATACTGAGAGGGGGGGTGAATCAGTATTATCAGATCAATAAAACTTTTTCAATGCTCAGAAACATATACGCTACTTCAGTTAAGTGAACCAGCGTGTACACGCTACTGTGTCTAAAGAAACCAGCGTATAACCATAAATCTTATAATTCAGTTAGTTTATCTTCAGTTCAATGCATCAGGACATTATTCATCATATTAAGAGTAAACAGATGCAGTATAACAGAACAGATCATCACACAAAAACCACACACATGAACACCATGATATAAGGTGGAAACCCAATGTGGGTGAAAACCACCTGCTGCAAGTCGTCTCTATCTTTCTTTAATAAGAACTTCAGTTTACAATCTTTTGTACTGGTGCAGCCTTATACCAGTACGCAGGCTACAACCTGCAGAAGGCTTCAACCTTCTCTCGTTCTCCAAACTTCCTTGGAAGGGAGCTCCAACCCCCTTTGCTCTTGTACTAGCTAAGATACTAGTACGTAGGTGCTGGCCTACAATCTTCTTTCCTTCAGGTACCACTTTTCATCAATTTTCAGACTAGATACTCCTGAAGCACAACCTTACAATCTGAAGATCACAATTCATTCAACTTTCATAGCAGATTACAAAACAACCAACAATCACTGAAACCCTGTCAAACCCAGTCACCAGAGCAGACTACAGAACTTTGCAATAACAGTCAGACCCAGCTGCAACCCAAAAACAAGCTCCAAAAGATATACGCTACTTCAATGAAGGCAACCCACGTATACACGTGGTTTTACCGAAGAAAACCTGCGTACAGATCTAAAAATAATTTTTCATAACTTGCAGCTGTACCAGACATCAGTTATACCCAGAACATAACATTGCGTCAGTATGCAGATCTAGAAATACGCATAATCAACTATATAAAGATAGTTCATTTCAAACCATTTGATCCTGATCTCTCCTTAGATCTTGTTCTCCATCAACCGATGAGATCTCTCCTTAGCTCAGATCAAGCAATACATCATCAACCAATAACCTGCATACTGGATCTAATACTTCATCACATATACAAGACATTTCAGATACACTTTCCTAATGATTTCCTTCTCCTTATATAGCCTTAGGCCTTGTTTAATACCAAGATCCAAAACCATAGAAATCCAATACCATCAACTTCAAAACTAGGGATCAACACGTCCGTCGAGACACCAAGGTCCAAAACCATAGGCACAACTTCCAAGGAATAACCGCCGTGGACCAAAGATAAGTTTTCCACATACACGCGCTTTTACTGAAGCCAACCAGCGTGTACACGCGACTTGGTATATAGCGAACCTGCGTATACGCGACTTGGTATATATTGAACCTGCTTGTATACGCGACTTGGTATATAGTGAACCAGCGTGTATATATTTTTCTTCATACTTGTAGACTGATCATCAATTCCTTGTTGCTATCCTTCTGCACTATGATTTGTTATCAGTGTGATTTTCCATCAAGGACAATACTTGTCTCATAATGCCAACAATCTCCCCCTTTGGAC
The DNA here is from genome assembly GCA_031772625.1 of Pinus tabuliformis. NCBI lineage: Eukaryota > Viridiplantae > Streptophyta > Pinopsida > Pinales > Pinaceae > Pinus > Pinus tabuliformis. Next base: position 717,973,993 of record CM062804.1, on the reverse strand, counting down.
TTGATGGCAACAACACCAGATCAAATCACTCTCCCCCTTTGTCATCAAGGGCAAAGGGTTGTGCTCCCCCTGAGTACATGCTCCTGCTCCCCCTGACTATAGGCAAGATTTGCAAAAGATGTTCTTCAAAAGAACCAAGACTTATACACCATAAGGGACCTTCCTATCACCAAAAGACTCAATCCATACTCCCAACCAAGAGGGGATACATCAGAAACAATCAATTATATTACATCATTCATCCCAGGCATAGTGGGGAAACCAACATAGGTCGTTACATGACCTTGACACCATAAAAGAGATATCACAAAAAAATACATGACATAGAGACAACAGATCTAGACCAAGACTTATGAAGGTCACAAGCAGCATCTGATAAACATCTTTTTAGATCAACAACCAAGATTTCCTTCTGAGCTCCTTCTCCTGAAACCAACAACAGATGTGTACTAGAACCAAAAGCATCTAAATGCCAACAATGCTTTATGAGACTTTAAGCTGCTCCCCCTGAACCTGTGCCTGCTGCATTCTGGCATACACATCTTAGACCTTCTCCAACCAGAGTCTTCCCTTTCTGTTCAGAACTCCATATACGCGACTTCTCCTACATAAAACAGCATATGCACGCGGATATGCTTTCTGCAACACGCGTACACCATGCACGCGACTTTCTCAGCATAGATCTGCGGATATCCCTTACGTAACTTGCGTATACCAACTTTTCTGTAGAACAGACAAGCTTCAACAGCAGGATGAAGCATCAACTACTCCCAGCTTTTGTCTGAGATATTCAAAAGTTTCCCTGGGCAGTGGTTTTGTGAGAATGTCAGCAACTTGTTCCTTAGAAGGAACATACTCCAACTTGACCTTCTGCTCAAGCACTTGTTCCCAAAGAAAATGGTACTTGATTGGTATGTGCTTGGTCTTTGAGTGCATGACTGGATTCTTTGAAATGCTGATTGTACTTGTATTATCACATAAGATAGAGACTGGTGAAGTGCAGGTGATTTGAAAATCCTGCAAGGTCTGCATCATCCAAAGAAGTTGTGTGCAACAAGATGCCGCAACCACATATTCTGCTTCAGCTGTAGATAAGGCAATCAAGCTCTGTTTCTTGCTGAACCAAGATACTAATCTGGAGCCCATAAAGAATGCACCACCACTTGTGCTCTTCCTGTCATCCACGCTTCCGGCCCAATCTGCATCTGTATAAGCATGAAGTGTGAGATCTGTATCTCTAGGATACCATAAGCCATAATTTTGTGTCCCTTGAAGATACTTGAAAATTCTCTTCACTGCCTGAAGATGAATCTCCTTCGGATTTGCTTGAAATCTTCCAACTATTCTGACTGCATGCTTGATGTCTGGTCGGGTACCTGTCAAATAAAGCAAACTCCCAATCATGGATCTATGAGTTGGTTGATGAACTGCTGTTGATTCATCATTTGCACTGAGGCTGCATCCTGTAACCATGGGTGTACATACTGGCTTTGACTCTTCCATGCCATACTTCTTCAAGATCTGCTTGAGGTACTTGGTTTGAGACAAGAAGATGCCTCCTTCATTTTGTTGGATTTGCAATCCAAGGAAGTATGTCAATTCTCCAAGTAATGACATTTCGAATTCTTTCTGCATAACCAAGGCAAAGTTTTGACTCATAGTCTCTTCATTACTGCCAAAGATAATATCATCTACATAAACAACAAGTATTAGCAATTTGTTATTTTCAACTTTTATATAGAGATTGCTATCTGCTGATCCTTTTGAAAAGCCTTGTTGGTGAAGATATTTGTCCAACCGATAGTACCAAGCCCTTGGAGCTTGTTTGAGACCATAGAGAGCCTTTTTCAATCTGCATACAAGGTTTGGATCATTCCCAAGAATGAAACCATCTGGCTGTTCAATATATACTTCTTCTTCTAAGTCTCCATTCAGAAAGGCTGATTTCACGTCCATTTGAAATACCTTGAAGTTTTGAAAGCTTGAGAGAGCAAGGAACATTCGGATGGCCTCAAGTCTTGCAACAGGAGCAAAGGTCTCTTCAAAATCTATTCCTTCTTGCTGCGCATACCCTTTACAAACAAGTCTGGCCTTGTTTCTAATTACTTCTCCATTTTCATTCAATTTATTCTTGAAGACCCATTTTGTCCCTATGACATTCTTATCTTTTGGTCTAGGAACCAGTTCCCAAGTGTTGTTCTTTTCAATCTGCTCAAGTTCTTCATCCATTGCTTTGACCCAACATTCATCTTTGCATGCCTCTTTCACATTTCGTGGTTCAGTGGAAGAGAGTAATGCCAAATAGCTTGAAGCTTCTGCAATTCTTCTTCTTGTTTGTATTCCTGCTTCTTTCTGCCCCACAATCTGAGATTCTGGATGATTCTTTTGAACATATCTGGATGGAGTCTTCTCTTCTATTCTTGTCTGCTCCTCTAGTTCGTCTTGAGGTTCTTCTTATTCTTGAGGTTCTTCTTGAGGTTCTTCTTCTTCATCATTCTGCCTTTGAGGGTAGCCTTCATCTTCTTCAATGTCTTCATGATGAACTTGCCTAGGAATATATCCCTTCTCATCAACCACTACATCAATGCTGTCAACAATTCTGCCAAGTCTTTTGTTGTAGCACTTGTATGCTTTGCTATGTGGAGAATAACCAAGAAGAATGCCTTCATCTGCTCTTGGTTCAAGTTTTCCAAGTTGCTCATCAGTATTCTTAATATAACATTTGCTCCCAAAGATTTTGAAATGCTTCACCGAAGGAGTCTCACCACTCCAGAGCTCATGAGGTGTTTGAGTGCTGTTTACTCGGACATTTGTTTTGTTAAGAATAATAACCGCAGCATGTGCAGCCTCACCCCAGAAGGTTGCGGGAGTACCTGATTCATCAAGCATAGCACGAGCCATTTGTTGGATTGTTATGTTCATTCTTTCCACAACCCCATTTTGCTGAGGAGTTCTAGCTGTAGAGAATTCTCTTCTTATCCCATGTTCTTCACAGAAATCGAAAAATTCGTTTGAGGTAAACTCCCCACCTCTGTCAGATCTGAGGCACTTAATTTTGTGTCCTGATTCATTTTCAACCAAGGCTTTGAAGGACTTGAATTTTTCGAATGCTTCATCCTTGTGCTTCATAAGCCCTAACCAGAAAAACCTGGAGAAATCGTCAATGAATAATATCAAATATTCTTCTCCTCGAGGTGTCCTTTTCCTAAATGGACCACATACATCTGTATGGACTAGCTCAAGAGGTATGCTGGCTGATCCTTCCTTCTCTGGAAAGTTAGTTCTGGTTTGCTTTCCAAACTGACAAGATTTGCATATAGTGTTGTCTGGAATTTTGATATCTGGAAGACCACGAACTGCCTGATATTTGCATGCTTTCCTTATTTGTGAAAAGCTTAGATGCCCCAACCTTCGATGCCATAGCCAGTGTTCATCATCCTTGCTCAAATAGCATTGTTGTGGTCCTTCTTCAAATATGTATAGATTATTTGGAGTCCTTCTTCCTTTGATCACTGTTTTACCTGTGTCAAGGTCACGAACACAACATCCATTTGATCTAAATATTACTTCTGTTCCTTGATCGTACATCTGACTGACACTCAGAAGATTATGCTTCAATCCATCAACATACAAAACATTTCCAGCTTTGACCTTCTCTTTCAATGGAGCAACACCTTTTCCTTTTATGGCTGCAGAGATATCGTTTCCAAAAGAAACTTTCTTCCCCTTTTCTAATGCGGTATATGACTCAAGCTTTTCTTTGTCCCCTGTCATATGCTTCGAAAAACCGCTGTCAATGTAACATAGACTTTCTTGACCTTCTGCATAAAAGGCTATCCCACATCTTTCTGGTTGCAGTTCCTTTATTCTCCATGTTCTGACATTTGAGGTTTGTTCCTTCTGAGTTGTCTTCCGGAACCTGCTCCTGCATTCAGAGTCTTCATGAACAAAGTTATTACAAATAGAGCATTCAACTTCATTTTCAAGAACCGAAAAGTTGTTATAAGTCCTTTTCATGGTTCCAGTCATTCTCCCTTGCTTTTGAGCTTCTCTAGTCATGATTGTCTTGTAGGCAACACATTGAGCTGCTTTGTGACCGAAGTTATGGCAAGAAAAGCATTGGCCATTAAAGAAACTTCTGCAATAATCAAATCTATCATCCAACCGATTGTAGCTTCTATTCACATTCATTCTTGGAGCAAATTGGGAAGATTTTACCTGAGGCTGATTGTAGCTTTTTTTTGTCCTTAAGGCAGTTTGTCCCCGAATTTCTTGATGGTCTTTATTTGTTCTTGAGGTAAACTGTCCCTGATTCACCTGATGACTTTTATTTGGCCTTTGCTCGCTTCTCCTTGCTGCATCAAGATAGCTTTTAGAGGTAGAGGCTTGAGATGTTTCTCCATTATATCCAAGACCTGTCTTGATAAGAGGAGATCGCTGCACATTGATAATCTCATCCAAGGTTTCAGATCCTTTAACAAATTTAAGATTAATCGCTTTTGTTTTCTCAATCTCCTTTCTAAGACAAACAATCTCACATTCCAATTTTTCAAGATGTTTTTCCTTTTTAGCTAGTTGACATTGTAGAGAATCAATAATAGCACTCTTCTCTTCTAAGCAAACTTTGAGATCTTTCATTTCTTCACAAAAACCTTCTACATCTATAGCATCCATATAGTCATCATCTTCAAAAGCCATTAAAAGTTTATATCTATTACCTTGTTCATCTTCATCACTATTTGAGAGACCATCACTATCTTCATGAGTGTAATAGCTTTTCTTCTTTTCATTTTGTTTCTTGTTCCATTTAACAGGTTCCTTTCCCTTGTCATTCTTATTTTTGTGAGGACATCTGGCAGCATAATGACCTACTCTTCCACAAGTAAAGCATTTAAAAGGTAACTTACCTCTGAACCTTCCAGAACCCCTTTGAAGATTTCTGACAAAATTTGATTCCTCTTCTTCATCTTCTGGCACGTGACTTGCTTCATAATAATCTTCTTTGCCTGAAGCCTTGAAGGCAGCTTCTCTTCTGTCTGATGGACCTCCCTTTCTCATTTCATAAGTGGTTAGAATTCCGTGAAGCTGAGACATAGTAAGAATTTGCAGATTTTCCTTTTCTTCTATGGCAGACACTTTAGATTCAAACTTGGGGGACAAAGATCTTAGAACCTTTTCAACCACAATAGCCTCTTTTATTTCTTCACCCAAGTTTTTCATGCAATTAACAATCTCATCTACCCTAAGGGAATAGTTAGCCACACTTTCATCATTATACATTCTGAGGGTCTCATACTTAATCCTAAGAGTTTGAAGTTTAGCACGCTTTACCTGTTCGTCTCCTTCATAGCTCGTGACAATTTTGTCCCATATTTCTTTTGCAGATTTATAGTGCATTACCTTCATGAATTCTGATTGAGATATACATCCCAATAGAGTATTGACTGCTTTCGCATTTGTTTAATATTTATTTTTCTCGGCTGCATCTGTAGGAGTAGCTGAAGGAAAAGTGTAGCCTGTCTCTACGATGTCCCAAACTTCTGTACCAAGAGATTGAAGATAGGCAGTAACTCTTACCTTCCAATAATTGAAGTTTGTCCCATCAAAAACCGGTGGCCTGATTGATGCTTCTCTCTCGTAGTTGCTCATGATGAACGATCTACCTTCAAGCGATTAAGCTTCTCTGAAGGACCTGGTCCGATACCAATTGTTGGAAATAATACTGAGAGGGGGGGTGAATCAGTATTATCAGATCAATAAAACTTTTTCAATGCTCAGAAACATATACGCTACTTCAGTTAAGTGAACCAGCGTGTACACGCTACTGTGTCTAATGAAACCAGCGTATAACCATAAATCTTATAATTCAGTTAGTTTATCTTCAGTTAAATGCATCAGGACATTATTCATCATATTAAGAGTAAACAGATGCAGTATAACAGAACAGATCATCACACAAAAACCACACACATGAACACCATGATATAAAGTGGAAACCCAATGTGGGTGAAAACCACCTGCTGCAAGTCGTCTCTATCTTTCTTTAATAAGAACTTCAGTTTACAATCTTTTGTACTAGTGCAACCTTATACCAGTACGCAGGCTACAACCTGCAGAAGGCTTCAACCTTCTCTCGTTTTCCAAACTTCCTTGGAAGGGAGCTCCAACCCGCTTTGCTCTTGTACTAGCTAAGATACTAGTACGTAGGTGCTGGCCTACAATCTTCTTTCCTTCAGGTACCACTTTTCATCAATTTTCAGACTGGATACTCCTGAAGCACAACCTTACAATCTGAAGATCACAATTCATTCAACTTTCATAGCAGATTACAAAACAACCAACAATCACTGAACCACTGAAACCCTGTCAAACCCAGTCACCGGAGCAGACTACAGAACTCTGCAATAATAGTCAGACCCAGCTGCAACCCAAAAACAAGCTCCAAAAGATATACGCTACTTCAATGAAGGCAACCCGCGTATACACGCGATTTTACTGAAGAAAACCTGCGTACAGATCTAAAAATAATTTTTCATAACTTGCAGCTGTACCAGACATCAGTTATACCCAAAACATAACATTGTGTGAATATGCAGATCTAGAAATACGCATAATCAACTATATAAAGATAGTTCATTTCAAACCATTTGATCCCGATCTCTCTTTAGATCTTGTTCTCCATCAACCGATGAGATCTCTCCTTAGCTCAGATCAAGCAATACATCATCAACCAATAACCTGCATACTGGATCTAATACTTCATCAGATATACAAGACATTTCAGATACACTTGCCTAATGATTTCCTTCTCCTTATATAGCCTTAGGCCTTGTTTAATACCAAGAGCCAAAACCATAGAAATCCAATACCATCAACTTCAAAACTAGGGATCAACACGTCCGTCGAGACACCAAGGTCCAAAACCATAGGCACAACTTCCAAGGAATAACCGCCGTGGACCAAAGATAAGTTTTCCACATACACATGCTTTTATTGAAGCCAACCAGCATGTACACGCGACTTGGTATATAACGAACCTGCGTATACGCGACTTGGTATATAGTGAACCTGCTTGTATACGCGACTTGGTATATAGTGAACCAGCGTGTATATATTTTTCTTCATACTTGTAAACTGATCATCAATTCCTTGCTGCTATCCTTCTGCACTATGATTTGTTATCAGTGTGATTTGCCATCAAGGACAATACTTGTCTCATAATGCCAACAGCTTCTCTATAATTTTCTTGGAATGGAGGCCTGATCTCTGGTTCAGAATTAGCTTTACCAACATTAGGATTTTGGTTTCTTCTGAAATTAGGATTCCTAATAGGATTATTCTGTGGTGTTTCCCATGATGACTTCCTCTCAACTGATTCTACTCTATCACCTAATCTCTGCATGCCAGTGATTATTGCATCTAGTTTTTGATCCCAGCCTGAAGGCTCTTCTTTGAAGGTGGTCTTTCTCTCTGTTCTTGTCCTATTTCTCTTGGCTATCAGATTGGCTTCCACACTTACTGCTATATCTTGCATTTCAGCTAAAGTTCTGGGTGCCCTTTCCCTCAATTGATATGCCATATTTGAATCAAACCCATCAGGGAAGGTATATAAAGCTAGATCCGGTGGGGGTCTAAGATTTTGGGGAATAGCATTGTAGACATTGTTAAACCGGGCATAGTAGTCCAGGACAGTTTCTTGGGGACCTCTTTTGATAGTATTGTATTCAGATAATATATGGAGTGGGTCCTTCTTCTTCTCCCATCTGTTGATAAATGTTTGATAAAGGGCTTCAGGTTCAGCTATGGAATTTGGTGTAAGTGACCTAAACCATGTTCTTACATCCCCCGTTAAGCTTTGCACAAAAATTTTCATCCTAACCCCATCATCATCTATTTCATAGTTTTCAAATTAGTCCTGCATTTTCTTAGTATGTTGGAGGGCTGGATATTAGCCAGTACCATCAAAGTATGAGATCTTGCTTTGGTACTCTTGAGGTAGAGGAGCTAGATTGGCCGGTAACTGCAGTGGGGCATATCTATTAGCCATGTTTGGTGGGACAACAGGGATAACAGGGATGAATGGGACAAGTGGAGGAAATGGGATGAGAGGGGTGTCTGTATTTGATGGAGTGTTTGAAAGGATACCTTGTGAAGTGGATGAAGAACTAGGAGACTGTGGGCCAGTTGTATGAAGATGTAGAGAAGCTTTAGCAGGAGTTGGAATGTCAGTTTGGAGACCTGCTTCCGAACTTGAATCTGATAAGGTGCCTTCTGATTTGTGTCTCTTGAGGATTCTTGCGATCAAGTTTGGATTTTGAAACTGAGGTGCTGGCTCAGGATCTGGGTTTGATCTTGAGTAACGAGTTTTCTTCTTAGGAGCCAGCTTCTTTAACTTTCTTTTTGAGAATTTCTAAGGAGGTAGTGATCTTTTGACAAGGACTGGTCAGCTTTAGCACAACTATCTGAGAATTAATACTGAATAAAGATTGACTGAGGCAGCTTTTATATACTCCTGCACATGCAAAGCAGAGGCAGTTTCTAAGGATATCTGGCTGTCACTCAGGCTTTATCTATAGCATTAAGAATCAGATAGGAGGTTGCAAAGTTCATCCAGGTCCCCAGTGGAGTCGCCATTTATGTTATCACCCAGGTTGTTCCCTTTGACTCCCAAGGGAATACGGCCGGGGTAACCACTAACCAAGCTTTGGATTATAGGTCCTAGCCTACCTATAATCAGAGAGGGCTCTCTTTAAGTTTTAGCTATGTTTTGTGAAGATTTTAGGCTAGTTATGAGGTGAGGGTTTGGTTTGAATTTTGGTTGAATGATGTCTTTTAGTACCTAAGGTGAAATTTTCAGACAGTTCTAGTCCATTGGGAAATGGAGTCTATGGCTGTGGGTTGTTTGAAATGCTTGAGTGGGATTGTTTAAACTGCAGGGCCTTTTGAATATTCCATGAAACAAACTTAATATTGTGGTAATGAAATATGATTAGCCAGTGGAAGGCAATTAAGAATTTCCCACTAAACTGGTGGTTTGAGGATGAGATATATTGCACAGGAGTAGGCTTGAATTCCTGAACAAAGATCACATTGAAAATTATAGTCTGAAGGTGCAGCAATTAAGAATTACACTATCATAACTATAACTAAAGAAAACATTCATAACAGCATAGATTGAGCTCAGGGTATTCCAATAATAAATCCTGAAAGCTATTCTTTTTCTTTGCTATTAAACTTGTAGAACATAGAACATGAATGGATTATGAAGGACTGAAATACATAATGAAGAGATTGTAGACACTTATTGTATTATGAAATACACAGGAATCCCGCAGCACTCAGCACACACACCATAACGCATCAAAACAACTCAGTACTTTCAAAATTCCATCAGCTCTTTGTATTAAACTCTGAATATTTACAGCATAGGATGTCTTCCAGAGAAAATCAACAACCCCTGCAAGCTTATGCGAGGGGGAATATATACAATCGGTTACACAAAATATCTGAACCGCTGAGTCACTTGAGAAGTAAATATGTTTACCAACTTTACAAAATAGCAGATAAGGAAGTTATTGCTGCTCTTAAATACAAAATGAATGTTTTTTAATCCTGTCAGAAGACTTTTTGACCTTTGGAGGCCACTGAGTCGGTTGAGCGTTCTGAATAAATGCTGAATGACGTGTCTTTATGCTCTGTCATGCTGTAGCTTTCTCGGCCCTGCCATCTGTAACTGTCAGTGCTGCTCTGGTGGCCGAATTGGTTTGCTGAGTTGGCTCAGTCCTTTCTTCTCCATTCATATTGAATGCATCAAATTTTCCTGTACATGATAACTTATATTTTTTGGATGAAAAAACCTGATGAGAGGCTCTTGTTCACAGTATTAACTGTATCATTTTGGTCCACCATTCCTATGTGGGCAATTGATGTCTCAAAATTGCATCTAAGGTCTCATCTGCCTCTGTATATTTGTAGAAGTTTGGAGGCACTTCAAACAAATGTTTGATCTCATTCATAATGAAAAATAAGTTCTCTACTCTGTTGTAGAGACTTTGCCCAGATGCTGGCCCTGTTTCTTCTGAGGTACTTGGTCTTTCAGTGATCTGATTGGTAGCAAATGTATTGACCCTTTTAGCATAGTTCTCATGTGAAAGTAGTTTCCCTGCACTGTTCAGTAAGCCAGGGAGACCTCTGCTTTGTAATGCTGCAAACTTGTCCATAAATCTGTTTACTTCTGTCTGCATGTCCTGGCTTCTCCTTTCCAGTGTTTGTACCAGGCTTCTCAATGTAAGGACCCTCTTTATCAGCAGGATAGTTTCAGTTCTGTTAGGGATTCCTATTGCTGCCAGCTGAGGACCTGTACGGTTATTTAGCACGTTAATCATTATGTTGGCTATCTCAGGTGTATTGCCTAGAGATGCCCTTGCTCTCTGGACTTCCCTGTGTGCTTTGCCTATGAGCTCCATTTGCTCATGTATGGTCTCTATATATTGCCACTGATCTGTGATTGATTGGCCAATGTTGGCCCATAAAACTGTCTTGAGCTGAGCCACCACTTTGTCAAGGGTAAGCTCTTTCTCCAACTCCTTTATCTTCTCTTTGAGAGCCTTCACTTCTCTTCCCTTTTCAGCTATGCTTTGTTTTGACTTGTCATATTTTTCATTGAGCTTAGTCAAATTCTCCCTGGCTTCATTTAATTCTGCCATTTGGGCTCTAAGGCCTGAATTTCATTCTTCAGCTTTTGCATATCAAGGCTTGGAGCCTGCTCTGTTGTTGGTGCTGGTGCTGATGTAGATGGCGCTGTTTGAGCTGTCTGCTCTGTAGGAGGAGCAGTAGTTTGAGGATATTCCTCAAGGTTGATTATTTGTGGAGGGGGCTGTGATGTTTGGCCTCCTTCCTTCTGTTGTAGGGCTGCCTGCAGCGCAGCTTCTGATTCTCCCAATTTCTCCTTTGTCTGGATCAGCTGTTTGTATAATGATACCAGCATAGCTGCTGCATCTTGGTCATGCCTTAGCTGGGCAACCTCTTCTGTCTGAGGATGAAGAGTTGCTGGAATCTTGATCATTTTTCTCAATGCTGCCATATCTGCATCTCTTAATTTCAACAGTGCTTGTACAGCCTTGATGTCCTTGGGATCATGCCCAAGCTCTATGATGATATCCTCCAATGCTTTGATTTGGTTGTCTTTTGCCTGGGAGGATGCTTTCTCCAACTCAAGTTGGGCAGCAGTGTTATTTAGGCTATTTTCCAGCCTATAATTCACCAAAGTTTTGTCTACAAGGGTAGCATATACCATCTCACCCGTTTGCTTGTGCAATTCAATCTGATCCATGGGGTGGATGTCTTTTGCAAGGACCTCAAGGTTGGTCCTTATGTATACTGTAGCTGACTGTGGCTGCAACATGGTTGGCATGAAATGACTCATTACCATTTTTCCCTCATGTACATCATATGCAGACATTAATCTCTGCTGGTTTGTAGGAGCCATCTTTAACAAGTGATTGTAGAGCTGCACCTTGAGGGGCTCATTCCTCTTTTTGATATCAATAGATTGTTGTTTGATGCCTGTTTCAGCTCCCCTTTGGTGGCTTGAGGAGCTGACTTCTCCTCCAACTGTCCTTTCTTGTTCCTGCTGAAAGGAACTTGCAGATGCCTCCATACTCGGTGGGCCCATGCCCAAAGATTGCCCAATAGGCATTTCTTCCTCAGAGAGGGGATTCATTCTGTGTCTTTTCTCCCCGTGAGTTGTGGAGGTGGTGAGGGGAGTCTCCTGCTCTCTATCCCTCGTTTTTCCCTTCTCTTCTTTTTGTGGAGTTTGTAGCACTGAGGCCTCCACTGTCTTTTCTTGCCTAGGAGGCACATTCTCTTGAGCCTATTGCTCAGTGGATATTGGGGCTTCAGCTATTTGTTCTTGCTGTTGTATTGGCTGCCCCTCTTTTTGCTGTTCTTTTTGCTGCTGTACTTCTTCATGAGGTGGCTGTTCTGGCTCCATCTCTTTCTCTTTGCTTTTGCTGGAAGTCTGATCAGTAGCTTTGGCTGCTTGTTGATGTGCTGTAGAAGATGAGGCAGCTGCTCCAAGTTGCCTTTGATATGAAGAGGAAACCTGTCCACAAGTTTCCAAGTCAGCCTCCTTTTCAATATTCTTTGCCTCTCTTTGTAACATTTTCTCTCTAGTAACTGCCTCTTCTAGGGTGCCCTCTTTCCAACTCAATAAGTTGGCATACTTCTCAATGTGAGGCAATCTGACATGAGCATAGCCACCCAGTTTATGTTTTACCCTCTTGAGAGAAATGAAATGATTAGGGTCATAAGGTACCCAGCAAAAACTGGTTTCCAATCTGAGGGCCTCTAGCATGCCATCTGCTTCCTTCTATCCCTCCTCCCTTATGTTGTAAAGAAAAGGGCCTAGCTGGTTCCTGACTTTTAATTGCACTTTCTTGTTTTTGCTATGGAAATGGATGTGGTCTGCATTTCCAAATTGCCTGAAATACTCCAAGGCAAATAGTCTCATAGGGACATATCTTGGCAGCCTATAAGGGTCCAACTCATAGCCATAGATTCTGATTACTGTGTGGTGTTGGTAAAAGTACCAATCACCAATGCTGTAGGACTTAGAGAGATGGAGAATTCTTTGCATTTCATCAGTCAATCTTGGGGGAGGAACACCATATAACAAGGTCAAAGCTGGATGAATGAAAAGGTCTATGAATTCACAGTATGTGTATGGCGAACGGGAGGTGCAATGAAAAACTGATGTCCGAAGTACTATAGACCTTGGATTTCCCTGGGCATCAAGTTTCTTGAGAGGAATAGGGAAACTGTCTGGTTGATAAAATAGGAACAGATGATAGATGTATGAGGTGTATCTGAACACCTTTTCCCTTTCTAGATTCATCAGTTTCTCATGAATCTTGTTTGCAATGTATTCGGCATAGTCATAGTGCACAGCAGGAGGCTTCCCAGGAGAAAATATGGACAGCATGGCCATAAAGGTGTCATCAACATCCTCAACTCCCTTGTACCCCAGGACATAGCTGATCAAATCCACCAGCATCTTTCCCAAGTCATTTAGATATGGATGTCCAATAGGAGGTGTTCTCAGAGCTTCAGAGCTTGGCTGAATAAATAACTGATTAATTTTGATGATTTGGGCACTGGACAGGTTGCCCCCCTTCTTTAATAAGTCCAACATGGAGAGAGGAGTCAATGGTCTTGCAGAGTGAAAATGCAGCATCTCATTTATGGCCTCAGGGGTGATGTGGAATAAGGCTGAGCCTGTGGGACTAAGAATAGCTCTCTGACATGGATCATAGCATTCACAGCATCTATGGATCAAGTCTGGAAGGGAATTAACTTGAGGGAGGTTGTAAATGGGCAAGTTGGAATCCCAAATCCCTAAAATATCAGCTCCACTGAGGTGTTGAGCTTTTAATTCATTTAGCATATGAATATTAAATTTAGAATTAATTGAGAACAAGTCTATCATCTGATAATCTTTATCTCCTAAGGCCTTCCATTCTAGCTCTCTTTGTGGAGCATTCAGAGGTTGAATATTCAGGGCTACTGGTGTTTCCATGGTTAAGTAGTACTAAGACTTGTACTAGAACTGGTTTCAGTGGGCAGAACAACACAGAGGGATATCTCTTGAATCAGAGAGGTGAATTATAGAGGAACTGAGGGTAACTGGTAGTGCCAGCAATTGAAATACTGCACAGAGGACTGATAGAGTAAATGCCAGGCCTAGTGAAACTGTATTCACGGTGAATTAGCGGAGCTCGGGTCGTAAGTTCACGAATGCGCGAACTGTTGGTGAATTTGGGAAAATTTTGGCTAAATGCAGGTTTTGCAAAGGAATTCTGACCCAACAATTGAAAATAGACACTGGTTACTGGAGGTTTGCTGGTAGTTACAGTGTTCCTCACTCTTTTTATCTATCTTTGTAGAATTATGGACAAAACCAGGCGCGGAGGGAGCGATTTAGATAAATACCTTATGAATTTCCGGCTATGGTCACAAATGCAGGTGTAATGGATGCGCCCACGGTCTTTGTATTGGTTTCTGCAGGTTGGCGGCTAACGGTCGTAGTATGCATGCAGAGCGGAACAGTCTTTGTTTTGCAAAAAGTAAGAAAAACCGCGATTTTCGGCAAAAATATGGACTTTTTGGGATATTGGCACCTTTTTTGGATGACGTCAGCATGACATCATCAGGTGGGGTCGGGGTCGGGTGATGTCAGCATGACGTCATCAAGTGACGTGGCGACCTGTGAGTCGTCCACGGGGACTGGTGAGGTGGCGGACAGGTCGGAGCATTGTCAAACGGGGGCGCTGATGCGGCGGCGATGTGGCATGATGTGTGCACGACGTGGCGGTGACGAGGACGTGATGTGAGCGCGACTGGTTAGCGGTAAACGGTAGGCGGTAAATGGTTTTCTCGGACCGCTCCAGAAACGGAAGCAGTATTGCCAGAGGAAAACCCGAGAGAATATGGGGGTGACGCGTGGCAAAGGCCTGACGTCACCCTCTGACAGTTTCTCGGGCGATAAAGGCAGTACATCGGGACCGACCCGATATGGATCTGGGCCGTCGGATGGGAAAGCCCAGATCCGACGGTCGACGGCTCATCAACCTGTCAGGGCGATACGGCAGCGGGCGGGAGAATAAAATAATATTTTTTGTGGAAATGCGCGCCTGGCGGAAACTTTAGAAAGGTGGGTTTTCAAGCTGTGTTACAAGCAAAATGTATTTATGCGTGGGTTTATTAACAAAGCCGGATTAAGGTTATTAATCCAAGCGGATCTTGGATTAATCCCAGGATTAATATATCAGCACTCTTTGGGTCGTGCTCTAATGTTTTAGCGCTTAAACCAATTTTAATCAAACTTAGAGCTATAATGCTCGGGGAAAGGGATACATAGGTATTTTGGTGTTTTTTGCATATTTTACATAGTAATAGGGGGAATAGGGGGTATAGGGAGTTAAATAGTAGAAGTTAGGGGTTAATATGAGTGGAAGAGGTGGATGAGGAGTGGAAATACTAAGTTTTGTATGGAATCAACTTAGTTTAGGGAGTAGATCAAAATGAAAAGAATTTTACACAAGAAATGTGGCTTTTAAAGAAACAAGAACCACCATAAAACCTTGAATTTCTTTCAGGAACTTAACTGGTAATGGGATGTTAGCAATGAATGTGAGGGGGGAAAACAGGAAGTTAGACATGCTCCTTGTATTGTTGCAAGATGATGGAGAAGAGGAACTTCTCTATCCACCGATGTTTCCTTTATGTTAGACCAGCAAAATTCAATTGAAAGGAATGACATTTCTGCAACTTTCTCTACCTACCCATTAGCTTGCCTAGCATTTTTTGTTTCTTCATGGAGGGTGCACTTAGACTTGCAGACCCTCATGTGCCTTTTCTTTTCTTTTGGTTTTTTCTTTTGATTTTCTATCTAGAACTGCCCTTATTGCTTCCAAGGTCCCAGATTAAGCAGTTGGGAACCTTAATTCTCTACCTAACTACTGGTCTGCCAAGATTGAACAGTTTGGATAGACTTCTTTCTCTATTCTACAACAAGAAATTGAAACATGGCATGATCCAGATTAAGCTGTTGGATCACCCATCCAAAATTGAGTCAATATCAAGCTATGTACACATATTACCTTCTCTTGAAAATATGGGATCTTTGCATCACCAAAGCATAGCATATTTGGAATTTCCTTTGGCAATCATGAAATATGAAACCTATTGGTATAGGTATCTAATAGTTCCTAAGGAGGAGGAGCCTCAAACTGATGTGGAACAGCCACATGCAGAGGTTCCAAGAGTGGAGGCATCCACTCAAGAAGAGTCTTCTAGAGATGGACGGAAGCACACAAGAGAAGCTGACAGATTGTTGGAGGATGCAAGAGAAAATGTGGGAGCACCATCTTCTCAATGCAGACAGAGGAGGTCAACTAAGAGGTACACTGGATACATGGCCCTTGCTGGGGAATGTGTTGAGACCGAGGCACCTTCCTTTGAGGAAGTAGTGCAACAACCGATTTGGGTTGATGCTATGGTGGAGGAGTATGACTCCATAGTTCGTAACAGTGTTTGGGACGTCGTTCCAAGACTGTAGAACAATTCAGTTGTGAGTTCTCGTTGTCTTTACAAGGTAAAGCAAGCTACTAATGGTAGTGTGGAGAAGCATAAGGCAAGATGTGTTTCCCATGGCTTTTCACAAGTCGAGAGGATCATGTTGCTGCAGTATATTTTGACAGAGGAGCAAGATGCTGAAATTTTGACAAAGGAATTGTCAAAGTGTAAATTCGAGTTCCATAGAGACAGGATCGGGGTGGAAGATAACCCCCTTCTTTTTGATAGGGAGTGTTGAAATATGGCAACAAGAATATTCAAATTTAATTTTTCCTGCAATTAAATTGTGAATTAAAGTCGAATTTAGTCTTAACAACTACTTGGAAATAATTAATTAATTTATTTTAAATTAATTAGTTAGAGAAATTCAAGTTAGAAGTCTTTCTGAAGTCATGCAAGAGTTATCCCTTAAATTAAGGGGATAAGATTGAGTTATATTTGAGTTGTAATTAGTTAACTCAGTTTACTGACTTAAGTAGAGTTAAATTAGTTCCAAAATATTTGAGGAACTAATAGTGAGTTAACAGTTAGTTGATGCATTAATGCACTCAACTAGTGCTGCTCCAGTTAACTGAATATTCCCTCATCAGAAACTCATGCATGTCTATTATGAGAAAGACCTAGTTGAGATAAATGTTAAAGGACAATGTATTATTAGTTACATGTGTTTTCTCATGGAGAAAACTCATGCATGCAGTCAAGGATAAATCCTTGAGGATTGCGCAGTTTTGAAGGAGGTTTTCCACTTGGTAACAGGTGAATCATCCACAAGGAACAGCGCAAGGAAATAGGAGCTTGGGGGACAGAGAGGAAGGTGGGAGAGAAGCCAAGATTGCCTATGAGCATCTGTGAGGATTGTACTGAGAGATGGCTAGTTGTGAGAGCTAAGGCTTTGTATAATTCCTGTGTATTTCCACCATGTATGATAAGACAATAGTGTGCGGTTTTTATCTGAGGATTTCCCCAAAGTATTTTCATGTGTATTGTGCCATTGATTCTTTTTCTTCTAGTTATATTGTTCAGCTCGATCCTCAAGCGTCTGCAAATTGATAATAGAAGTAGGTTATAGTATTCTACTTTGATTTATATTGCATTATCAGGTTAACCTATCACATATTTTATACACAATTGAATCCTTACCTTTCAATCCCATGGCTATGATTTTTGTTTCATATATAAAATCAGATCCTAGATCTTATTGTGTAGTTTGCAAAAATATTTTCTTTCTCCTTGTTATTAAATGTTTTGGGTTTCATCTCATGATGAAGTTTCCAATAGTGGCCTTCATCATGGCCTTCTTTAGAAAATTGTTTACATGTGAACATTTCTCCTTGTTTCTTAACTGAAGCAATATTCTTATATTTTCCTTTAAAATTCCCTTTTCCTCTTTCTCCAGACTTGTATGACTTCTCACTAGTTTTTTTAGGAACATTTTTTGCTCTTGCCTCTAAATGAGTTTCCTATATGCAAACTTCATCTAGTCTTGCAGGGCTAAACATGAGAATGGTGTGTCTCAAAAAACTATGCAATCCTCCAATGTATTTGAGCAAAGTATCTTGAGAGGAAAACTCTATACCAAAAATCAAAGCTCTTTTCCTAAACTCTTGAGTATAACTTTGCACATTTTGACCTTTAGCTTGCCTAAAGTTTTGCTAATCCATGATATCTTTTTTCACGTATGCTAATGGATAAAACTACCTTCTTATTGCAACAAAAATATCATTCCAAGAGGATAAAACCTTACCATGTTTATTCATGTCCTCTTCAGTATTGGCTTCCCACCAAATAAGTGTTGCACCTTCCAATCTAAGAGAAGCAAGCTGAACTTTGATCTCATAATCCTTGATTCTTTGTATCCTACAATAAAATTCAATCTGACGAATCCAATTATCTAATTTCTCACCATATACCTCTCCATCATACATAGGCAATTCAAACTTAATATCAAGCTTTAACAAATGAGTTTTACCATGTCCTTTTGGAGAATTTGGAGGTTTTTTTGAAAGGGTAGAAGAAGTAGAAGATGAGGATGATGGAGGTGAAGGTGGTGGTTTGTCACCATTCCCTCCATTCCCTTTTGGGGGCTTGTCTCCTTTTCATCCGTCTCCTTTGAAGGTTTTGAGCTCTATCCATAAAATCTTGAATTCCTCTATTCATAAAGAGCCTTTACCATTTCATACATCTCAAAAAATTATTTTCTAAAAAGAAATTATCTTCAGACATCCCTTCAGGACCTTCTTCATGTGCCATGAATATTGAAGCTTGAGGTGTGTTTTTTCTCCTTGAAACAATTTGAGATATTGGCTCCACAAGTTATCCTTCTCCTCTTTTAGGATTTAGCCTTGTAAGCATCAGAAAAACACTTGCAAACAAAATACAACCTTCACAATAACCTGATGCTTTGATATCAAAATTATCTATAATTGAAAACTTGAAGATTTGAAGAAATTACAAGTGAAACTTTATATGTGTTTTGGGTAATGTATAAAGTTACTAAACACATAAAAAAGTCATTTTTAAAAAAAATTAATAGCCAAAACAAAGACAAAACACCATATCAGAGACACATAACAGCAAACATGATAAAGGACTTCATGCCTCTCCTGGGCTACATCACCTCGTCCAGTTTCCAATGCAGGGCGACTTTCATTAAGTACTCAAATTTGTGTTTCTGTGGCTTTAAAATGCTATAAATGAAAAACTATTGTCTCCAATGGCTCACGAACTATCAAAAACCCCTATCTAAGTTCTTTCTACACCTCATTTGGCCAAAAACTGAGAGAGTTATGGATATTACACATTTTTCACAAATTCCCTATCTAATCATCCTACAATTCGACCCAAATCTGGCTTGAGTGCCCCAAACCTAGAATCAGTGTGAAAACCTGGCCTACAATCCCACCCAACGAAAAAAAAAATCGGATAGTTAAACTGTCCACTAACGCTCATTTTCTGAAATTTTTGGTCATATGGGGGCCACGTGCCCAGGGACTAGATCTAACCGCCTGCCCCAGCCAGTTGGACCCCCAACAAAAAAACATGTGTTCATATTGTGGTGTTATTTAACACCTGAAAAATAGGGCTAGGGCTTGAAAATACGCGCTTTTTCCAGTTGTCAGCGTGTGGTCATATCACGCCCACAAAACTGGGCCTAGTACCTATTAGCCTCGCTAGCAAAAGGCCCAAATTTGATCCATATATGCTCTTGAAATCTTCAGTATCTGCTCAAAAATCATCCAAGGGTCAAAATCGGTGCAAGAGAAGAGCCCTTGGAAGGGCGGAAATACACTATCGAGATGCTAAAACACTCTAAAACAGTGAAAAAACAAAGTATTGCAAGCATTAACAAGTCAATGCATAGCTACTGTTAGATCTGGCTGATCAGCAGCCTAGATCTATGCGGCTAATCACAATCAGCCGAGCAGAGGGGACAATCTAAAGGTAGGTCGCATCGGTGAGGAGCATATTCTACGTTATATGAAGGCTCGGGCATTGAGCGATTAGCAATTTCGATTTATCGCATCGCTATATCGCATCAGAACTATACCATGTGTCGGGGCCTAGGCACAAGCATGTGTGTGACCCGATGGGCTGGACTCGACAGAATTATATGCAACATTTGATAAATTTTCATGTCGGCATGAAGGACTATTTTTAATGTATTTTAATGGATTTCACCATATAACGAAATACAAAGGGGAATAGTGTAGTGCAATTGTGATGAAGCCCAGACCCGAAAGGGTTCAGGAAGCAAAATATATATGATTTCAGGTCTGCTAAAGCCCATATTTTAATGTATTTCGTGTATTTCCATTGTTTCAATGAAATATAAAGGAAGCCTTGAGGCCTTGCGATTGTGATGAAGCCTGGACATGAAAGGGTCTGGGATGCGAAAAATATAATTTTTAAAGCCTGCCAAGGTCCATTTTTTAATGATTTTCAATGTTTTGGTGCATCTTTGAAACACAAAGAAAATGACAAAACCGGCAGGATTTCAGGGGAGCCATGGGCGATAAGTGGTCTAGGTCGAGTTCTGCCCCATGCCATACAGCAGTTGTCATGTGTCCAAGATGAGGAGAGAGAAAACTGCCTTAATCAGGTAGTTAACTCCAGTACAAAAGAGACGCCAGAAATATATCATCATGTTTGTATCTAGGACTCCTAGATCGACGGCGGAGATGTGTTATCACTACAAGGGTAGACCCAAGAGGAGAATAAGCCATATCTAAGGATTTTCGAAGTCCGAAAAGGACACAGAAGGGTAGGATGTCTCAGTATTGCTGTGTTTTCTGTTTAAAACAAAAAATAGTCATGTATTAACAGAAAGGGGCCATTTAAATGGATTATAAGGGCTGAAGACACATCCCACCATATAACAGAGCCTGGGAAACAGGGATCAGAAAGGAAAAGAGAACGACCATAGCACGCATCTCGCCTCAAAACAGAGACATCATGGGCATTAACAGCACAAACAGCACAATAGCCACACCAACAAACATTATGGGGCATCTCTGGCATGAGAGAGCTCCCAAACATCACAGCAAGCTACCCAAAATATCTGAATGTGGTTATTCTTCTGTAATAAGAGAAACCTCCAAACCATGCAGCCTATTGAGGGAATCAACCAGTTGAAGAGACAGAGGGATAGATTAAAACCTCTCAAGCATCAAAAGGCTTAGGATCATTGTAAATAGCTATAAATATCTGAAAGAAAAATGTAATAAGGGTTCAACTTCTAGAGACCATTCCTCCTTTGTTCCTTCAAGCTTATCATCTTCATTCTAGCAATATAAGCTTATTTTGCCATTATATGTTCAATGTCCATTTTGTGTGCTATTCTATGCTTGCACCTGAACAATTTGTTCATGTTTTCTTTGTGTCTAAGGCCAAATAACTATCATCTTATCTCTGCTTTGATAAATTAGATTTGCAAGCTTCATTGCTGCCTATAGCTAGCCCTCCATATGTGGTCATATATGCATCTGCCAGTACAGTCAGTATTCTCTTTTGCTACTTGTAGCTAGCCATTCATTTATGTTTATGTAGGCAATCTGCTGGTATAGTTAGCATTCTCCATCTATCAATTGAATTTATCATGTATTGAGCATTAGTGGTCTAAAGCCTTGTATTGGTGTGAGCGTTCATGCATGCCTTGAGTGAAAACAAAGCTGAAATGGTTATCTAACTTGATCCAAACCATCATTTATTCCAATAGTTCAAAGAACAATATTGAAGATTATATGTTGCTAGGCATCTCCGAGCTACAACCTAGGATATTTTCTTGGAGTGATAACATAATTGGCACTGTTGCCGGGGAGAGGAAACTGAAGCTTAGCTTCCCTAGGAAAATACATAGATCCAGCTTCGATGATAAACAAAGTTTGGGCACTTTTTTGGTTGTAATCATCTATATGGTGACTCTACTGGAGGCCAAACCTCTTGGTGACTCCACTTCATAGTTTTGGTCAGTTTGTGAGGCATACTCGGAGAAATCCTCAAAAGCTACAAGCTAACCCAGTACCTGACCCTGAAAAAATCAACAAAGAGAGAAAGGTATTGTAGAAAGGAGCACCAAGTTCAGGTAAACCTAAACAATCTCCTATATCTCTTCAAGAAATGCTTGTAATAGAACAAACACATGTTGAGAGTATAGAATCTAATACTAGCAGTGAAGAAAAACTCTCAAAGATTCATAAACCTCCTTATTCTTTAGGTTCTCCTTTTGTTTTAAGTCCATAGGAAACCTCACCTCCTATCCATCATACTCCTTTAGTCCTGTCAGTCACTCCTCAAACATCTATCATTTAGACTGCCAATACTCTTTTAGCCACCACATCTATGGCAGGTCAACAAGCACCCACCAAAATGGAAAGAATCATAGCTGCTAGTGATCTTACATTCACCCTGTGAGTGATATCAGTTGAAGATTTATTAAACAAAGGTATTACAGACTCATGTGATGGTGCGTGTTCTGTGTTATTGAAGCAATGGATCAATCAGATTGCCAGACAGTAGAGAAATACAGTAAGCAATACAAGAACACAAGCAATTTAATAAGGAGTTCACCCTATCCTCCAGGGCTACATCTCCGATCCAGCTTTCAGTGGTGGCCTTGTTTTATTGTGTCTTAAGCAGAGAATTACAATGCAGGGACTCTATGTGAGTTCTCTTGAAGTAGGTTTGCTTGGTAGGGTGGTTCTTGGATTCCCCAAGCCACTTGAGTAGACAGACTTCTTCTTCCTACCAGCTCTGTGATCTTCTGGTCTACAGTGGAGAGCCCACTGTGGTGCTCAGCCCAGACAGATCCTCTCTGGGATGGCTCAGATCTCTCAAGCCTCTGGTGCTTAATGCTGCCTCTGGTCAGCTCAACCCTCTACCCTCTTTCTGCTTTTGCTTCATTGTCTTCTTTCTCTGTGTTCCGTCCTCCTCTCAAGATTCTGGTTACTTTTTCTGTCTCTCAGGGTTCTCTATCCCTCTCTCTGACTGACTGACTAATTAACTGTGTCTCCTATCTTTGTTCATGGCTTTTAAGCCTTTCGTTCCCCATGCCTATTCAATTCCTCTTCCACCTCCATTGATTCACCTTCTTCAGCTGCGCTTGGAGTTCCCTGTTCGGTGTCATCATCAGCACTCAGGGAGTGGCCACATGTCCTCCTCTAAATGGCACTAGCTTGCTTCGTCGGTTCGTTTCTTTAGTTACGTCGTGGATGAAGTCCTCCTCCACCGTGGTGGTCAAACATACTCCAAATCATTTTAAATCACGGTTCGTTTCCCTTGTCGAATCTGCTTCCTCCATCAGGCGCAATCTCAGCCATTCGATATGGGTCCTCCAGATCCAACGCCATACGCACATTTCGTGCAGTTGACTTGCTTGACCTATAGCACATGATCAACGGGAGTTTTCTCTCACCTCCACTTGCCACACGTCGATCAATGAATGGGATCGCTCCGCTTCCATCCAAAATCGCTTACCATTTGAGGGCGCCTTGATTAATATCGCCGTTTCCAGAGTGCGGGTCCCACCTTTGTCTTTTTAGCGCTTTTGCTTTTCGCCCGCAATTCTTCGGCTCCCCATGCGTCCGTGTGGTCGGGGCTTCCCCATTTCAGCCCTATTCGCCCAGCGATGCATGATTACATCAAAATTCACCTCTGTTTCCCAATCCGGGGCTCCCAGGGCCTACTTTGACCTCCTGTGAAGTCTCCACGGGCCTCAGTTAGCGTGCTTTGACCGAGGTCCTCGTCATTCTACGCTGGCTACCATTGCCACTGGTTCATGATGTTTTTGATCACTGTTTTGGAATTCTTTAGAGATTTGTCCCGACCTGATATAGTCATGGTTCTTTGACAGTCTTTTATGGATCCAATTCCGATCATGTCCTTCCCAATAAAAAAGCTTTTCGACCACCAAAAGTTGGTTTTCAAGCATCGACTAAGTGAGGGTATTTTTTTCTCACTTTCCCAATCTCAATCCAATTTGCACTGCTCGGCTTTGAGCCTTTAAGCCCAATCTTGAGGTACTCAACATCTCCCCTACGTGTCATCGTCACCTTCCTGTCCAACACTGTGTCTTCCTACAACTCATTAAGATATTCAGGTAGCAGGTCATCAATAAAAGGCAATTGACTTTGCTCTTCAAGGTCCTCAATCATTGAAGGTTCAAACAATCTCAAGCAATATGCATTTACGATTGAGTAGATGTGCATGTAAGCTGGTAGATTAAGGAGAAAAGCATTTTCACCAATCTTCTCAAGTATCCTAAAGGGTCCATACTTGATAGGCTTTATCTTTTTACCTTCACCTTGCATCCTGTCCTTGCTGATATACAGCCAGACTTGGTCTCCAACTTGAAAACTATGCTCCATTTGATGCTTATCATGCCTAGCCTTGTACTTGGCTTGGATATTTTCCAGTTGTTCCTATACTACCTGGTGAATCTCCTGCATCTGTTCAATGAACCTAGTTGCCCTGTCCACATCACTGTGTCCATCAACCATGGTATCTTTACCAAAGAAAAAATCCAAAGGAGACCTTGGTATCAAACCAAAACTGGTCTCAAAAGGAGATCTCTATGTAGAAGAATGTTTTGCTCTATTGTAAGCATGCTACACATAACACAAGTGTTCATCCCAAAGCTTGGGATGTTTGCTACAATAACCTCTCAGTAATGGGATCACTGTCCTGTTAACTACTTCTATCTAGCCATCAGTTTGTGGATGAAAAGTTGTACTTTTGTTTAGTTTGGTGTCCATCAGTTCCCACAGACTTGACCAAAACTTCCCCACAAATCGGGTGTCTCGATTAGATACAATGGAAGTGGGTAATCCAAAATGAACCCATACATGTTCAAAGAACAATTTCTCATTTTGTTCAGCTGTAATCTATTTATTACAAGGTATCAAAATACACATTTTTCTTAACCTATCCACAACAACACATAAATAATCATGACCTTTCCTAGATTTAGGCAGTCCCCCAACAATCGTTGAAACACTTTCCCAAGGGTGAGAAGGAACTGGCAATGGACTGTACAAGCCTAGTTTCCTATTGTTGGGCTTGCTTTTAGCACACATGGCACACCCTCTTACATATCTAGAAACTGTCTCATTCATTTTCTACCAATAGCAGAACCTTTGTAGTTGTGCAACTATTTTACTTACCCCAAAGTGACCTGATATCAGAGAAGTGTGTGCTTCCCTAATTATCTTTACTCTCTCAGTTTGTGGAATGCAAAGTTTCCCACAATGGTATAAGAGTCGGTCCTTCATGTGATAGTCCAATTCTTATACTCTTTTGCCTTGACTCAAAGTTGCATATACATCTTTAAAGTCCATATCTTGAGCATATTGTTCTATGTAGCTTTCATGTAGTACAAAATTATGCTTAAGTATGGTAGATGCATTTATAATGGGTCTAGATAACATGTCTGCAACCTTGTTATGTATGGCATTTTTATATCCGATGACCAAATGAAACTGTCGTAGAAAACCCATCCATCTATAATGTCTTGATTGCTGCAACTTATTTTGGAAGTATAGATATTGAAGTGGTTGATGATCAGTATGTATCACTGTCTCTTTTCCCATTAAGTAATGTTTCCACTTTTTCACACTCTGAACTAATGCATACAATTCTTTATCATATGTAGAATAGTTAACTACTGCAGGATTAAAAGTCTCATAATGATAACATATGGGTTTACTGTGTTGTGTCAACACTGCTCCCATGTCATAGTCACTGGCATCAGTTTGGATTTCAAACGGTCTTTGTAGATCTGGTAGTGCTAGTACAGGTGTTGTACTAATCTTTTCTTTCAAGGTGTCGAAGGCTTTCTGATGTTTGCCTCCCCACTAAAACACCTTATTAAATCTTGTTAAAGAATGTAAGGGAGCTGCAATTAAGGAAAAGTTAGAAATCAACTTCCTCCAATATTGTGTTGCTCCTAAGAAGCTTCTCACTTTTGTAGCAGACCTGGGTTTAGGCCAGTTCACAATGACTGCCACTTTAGAGGGATCTATTTTCAATTCACCTCCCCCTACTATATGACCCAAGTAGTTTAGTGATGTTTTTCCAAATTCACATTTTGAGAGTTTAACATATATTTTTTCTCTTTTCAAAACATCTAATGTCTTCTTAACATGCTTTAAATGTTCTTCCCACATTTTACTAAAAATCAGAATGTCATCCAGATACACAATAACAAAATCATCAAGAAAAGGTCTGAGTACATCATTCATTAATCTCATGAAAGTAGCAGGAGCATTAGTTAAGCAAAAAGGCATAACCAGCCATTCATACAATCCCTGATTTGTTTTGAAAGCAGTCTTCCATGCATCTTGCTCCGCTACTCTGACCTAATGGTATCCACTGTGCAAGTCTAGCTTGGTGAAATAAACAACTTCCTTTAATTGATCTAAAAGATCATCTATGCGAGGAAGGGGATAACGATTTTTTATTGTTGTCTTCTTCAGTGCTCAGTAATCAATGCACATTCTCCACGAGCCATCTTTCTTTCTCACCAAAACGATTGGTGACCCACATGGTGATGTGCTAGGCCTGATGAACCCTTTCTTGAGCAACTCCTACACTTTCTTCTTGATTTCAGCATTCTCTAAAGCAGACAACCTGTACATTCCAATGTTAGGCAATGGAACATCTTGCTGCAAAATAATATCGTGTACTATTCCTTTTCTGGGTGGCAAACCTTTAGGTTCTTAAAATAAGACATCATACTCTGAAACAACTTTTTCTATATCAGCTTGTTGATTAGCATTATAGCGCTCAAATACATTGGTTTTATCCAGTTTGTTTTCCTTTACAACCATTAGTAAGAATTGTTTGCATGAATTTATCATTCGTTTCATCTGCCCTGAGTTTATGAGAGTATAATTATTCTTGAGCTTATGAGCTCTTACAAAGTATTTGATTCCATCTTTAACAAGTAGATACTTGTTCTCAGCTCTATAGAAAATAGCCTTTCTATCATACAAGTAAGGACTTTCTAAAACAATTCCACATATATCCAAAGGAATTATGTCTAACTCAACCTCATCTACAAATGCTGACCCAAAAGAAAACTTGAGTTTGCATTGTCTAGTCACTTGTAGTTGTGCTTTATCATTCAACCATCCTAATGGGTATGGTTTCTTGTGAGGTGTAGTTGCTAATCCCAATTTCTTTACAATTTCTTCAAAAATCAAATTTACTTGTGAGCCACTATCAAACAAAGTATCAATCTTTCAACTTTTGGAAATAACTCGAATATGGAAAATCTCATGTCTTTTTCTCTCATTTTCTTCATTAGTAACAAATTGAGCAGAATTACTAGTAGATGCTTCAGAATTCTTACCTTTTATACTTGTGGCTACTATAGTTGTTTCATCTCCTGAGTCTGACCCCAAATATTTTTGAATTACTGCAACAGTCTTCTTCTTCTTGCCCTCGGACTTCTTAGGTCTCAGCTCTGGATGCAGAATCCAACAATGCTCATCATCATGCCCATCCTTTTCACAGTGAGTGCATGAAGCTTTGGCTTTCTATGCAGTGTTATCCTTCCTTGCTTTCCACTTCTGCTTTCTTTTCTCCTTGCTCTTTCTTACAGTGGGTTGGGATGGTCCCGCAACTTCTAGATTTCCATTCTTTCCTCTAGCTTCTAGATGAGTAACTTGTACAGATACCTCATATATACTAGTGGGATTAAACATGAGGATGGTATGCCTCATGTAGCTATGTAGACCAACAATGTACTTCAAAAGAGTCTCTGGTGAGTCTAATGAGATACCCAACATCAATGCTCTCTTTCTGAATTCTTGAGTATACCCTTGCACACTTTTCCCTTTCAACTGTTGAAGAGTTTACCAACTCATCATGGCTTGTTGCATGTAGGCCAATGGATAGAACTGCTTCTTGATAGCAGCAAATAATTCACTCCAAACAGATTTGGTCTTACCATGTCTTTTTATATCAGCTTCGGTTCTGCCTTCCCACCAAACCAAGGTAGTGCCTCCTAGGCGTAGGCTTGCCAGATGAATCTGTTGTGGGGAAAAATGCCTATGCAGGACGATCCTATCCACCTAAGGTGTGACAGTGCCTTAGCAACAAACAGATACAGCTATTCTAGTTTCTTCCTTTATGAAATGTGAAAGAAGAGAGATAAATGGACTTACTGGTGTCTTCCGTTTGTCCCTCGATCCGGTCTCTCTTCTCTTTGGGAGTTCACAGCTACTTGCCTTCTCACTCGCCCAGCTTCAACAGGTTCATGCAAGATCACAAGAGAACAACTACTTGCCTTCTTGCTTGTCCAGCTCCACCGGGTTCCTGCAAGATCACAAGAGAACAGCTACTTGCGACAAGAGAAGAACACTACACAAAGACAAATATTCACATTCATAACTAGTTTAGGATTAGAAATAAACCAAATACACTAATGCAATCATACATCAAGAATACATCAGTATATAGGATAAACCAAGATAGCTTTATTGATGAATAACAAGGTTCAGGAAGAGATACAACCCAGAGGGCTCCAATCGAGCATCTCCTTCCCAGCAAATGGAATTCCTATCTTCACCCCCTTCAAAGCTTTAAGCACCCAATGATTCCAATCTCAAACCAACAGCAATTCTTTGCAATAACAAAATTCCAGCCTCTAGATCTCATGGAGGAGAGATCCATATATAGATGTTTGGAGAGAGGAT
The DNA here is from genome assembly GCA_031772625.1 of Pinus tabuliformis. NCBI lineage: Eukaryota > Viridiplantae > Streptophyta > Pinopsida > Pinales > Pinaceae > Pinus > Pinus tabuliformis. The sequence goes on along the minus strand of CM062804.1, from coordinate 717,945,665 downwards.
GAGTCAGCTTGAGATCTGACTAGTGTCCTCTCCCTCTATCAGTTCTTGATTCCACTTGGAGGTTCTTGCTTCCACTTGGAGATTTGGAACCTCTTACTCATCACCAGTCGAATTCCCTAAGGCAAGTGTCATTTTGGAAGCTTCCTGGGTTTTGACACCTTGAGAAATGAGCTTGCCACATGTCCACTCTCGTTCAGCGCAGGTAGCCAGTGTTCCCTTTGACATTCAACGCAAGTAGCCAGTGTTGGCTTTGACATTCAGCGCAAACAGCTAGTGTAGCCACTAAAATGATCCTGAATTGACTTGTTTTTGAGCAGTTTCTGGTGGAGAACTTCTGTGAATTGCTGTGTTTTGTTATCCTTGTTCCTCTAGGGGTAGGAACAACATGTTTAGGGACTTTGGATCCCTTAGATTATGGACATTTCATGCTCAATGTTGTAAGGCACAAAAATGTCTATAACAGTTGCCCCCTAAAGTATGAGGCCGTTTATCGGGTGCAATGCTTTATCAGGGGGATCCGAAGTTCATCCAATGCTGGGAGGAGACCTGTAATAAGATACAATACAATACATTATTTTTCATACTGCTTTCATGATCTAGCTGAGGTGGGCGTTCCCATGCTCAGCTTTATAAATTCATTTTTCTGTACATAGAACAGACAATCGTCTGATGGTAGACTGATAATTTTGATGAAATTATCATCCTTTGAGTAGGATGATTATCTGCTGCAATGATGTACATGTCAATGTCTTTATCTTTCCTGAATATATATCGCAGCCCAGATGGATGAAACTAGATCTGGGGTCTTCAAAACTCGTTCGATCTTCACTCTAAGTACAAGTCGATCCATGTGAGAAATGTTCTGAAGTCGAACATGGAAAGACGTCGCTTGATTACTGGTCAATGACGTAAATCGTTAACAAGCGCGAGAGGAATCACCGATAATGATAATGACCCTCAAGGTACTATAGTACAATTCACGTGGTGTGAATAAAGGACTTGGTGTCGAACACCACGCAAAATCTTTCAGTCGAAGGTCATTGATGTATACCTGTCGCCGGAAGTGAGAAACTTGCCATTGAGGCATGCAAGCTTCAAAGTACTGAAGGGGTTGTTCCTAGATCAACTTCTTGGATAATGAGCTGATGTCAACAAGAAGCGATCCGTCAAAGGAGGGCCTTAATGAATCCCACATCAGTGACATGGAATGGAGCTAATGATTTTAATGGAGGTGAAAACGATCTGTGACATATGATTCAGGGTGGCGGTCATGAAAGGATGAAGGATAATGTATGGCAGTGGTTGGGACACGGTTGACTTTTCTGAACGACTTCTCTTGAACATATGGCGACACTGATACGATCGATCGGTAGCATTACCCCAAATACGGATGGTATGGCGAGACCATGGATGTGACCGGTGAATGAAACAACCCAACCCGATTGTGGTACGGAGGAAAAGTGTCATGTTCAAGAGCGACTTTCTACCATCAAAGTTTTCTTTAGTTTCTCCCAATTTTTCCCCAGTCATTGCTGACCAGTACCTCTTTATTTTTGTCAAGCTTGAGGAGGATAACATATGCTTGTTCTATAACCTGCCCTTCGGGCAAGCCTATCGCTATGTTTTAATGAGCCTAGCGATAGTGAAACCTGTTCTCATCTAAAGACAAGTTTGTCGCTATTTAATGATTTTAACGAGTCTAACGACAAGGATAACTCGGTCCTTTTCATTTTTAGAGAGTCTGAAAAGGTACATAAAGTTAACTCCAAAAGTCCTTTTTCTTCATCTAATCCCTTAAGTCCGAAAAAGTATAAAACAATACAAAAGGGATGAGTTTTCGATAGTTTTAACGAGCCGAATCAAACAAGCGCTCGATCTTTTTGTGCAATAATCCCTCAGGTCCAAAACGATTAAAATCTAGAGGAGGGATAGCTCTTCCTGTCCCTTTAACGAGCTGGAAGGCCAAGGACTCGGCAATCTTTTCATATTTTACGAGTCAGTTGAAAAGAGCTTAAAGAAGAATCGTCTTTTGAGGAACGAGTGATAAACAGGGTTAGCAGCTGATTCCAGGTACAGGTTGGAATTTTCCAATCACGGCAGTGTCACAAGGATGGCTAGGTGAAATCACTCTTCGCAGCTGTTCCTCAAAATGGGTAAACAAACATATGGAGGTGAACGATCGGCCAACAGAAAAGTGGAGGTGATGGTGCAAACACGACCAAGGCTTTAATGGCTGATAATATTACATTCACTGTGGTTATTTACCGGGATAGTTCATTTTTTTAACAAGCTTAAACGCGGGTGGAAACATTTGCTCGATCTTATGTTTATTTTTTAACGAGCATGAACTATGTGCTAAAACTGCTCGGATCTTGCATTTATTTTTTAACGAGCATGAACTGTGTGCTAAAACTGCTCGATTACCCAGGCATATGATAAGAGTGTCTCATTGATATTCTATTTTTTATGGAGCTTCATCTCACAAAGCTATGCCCCGCATCCTTTCTTTATGCAAGTTAGGAAATGGCTAACCCAAAAAACAGATAAATAACCGCTCTTTGCTTGCACTCCAAAAGGTTTGCATGCCCCCAGGTATAAAGTATGATTTCAAAGTTACCTCTACTTCTTTTCCGTCAAAACAATTGTTTTAACGAGAGAGGCTTACCTCTTTCAGGTTACCCAAAGATTGTTTCGTTAATCTTTCAAACAAAACTTTTCCTCGGCAATGTCTACCGAAATAGACAAAGGTGAGTGACAACGAGCGCCAAACACATAACTTTGACAAAAGAATCTTATTCTAGAATAACCCTCTTCCAGCATGGGCAGGGTACAGACTAGTCATATTCTCCCACGGAAACCTACTCTATACCCAAAGTTTTCCTGCCGAAGCAGACCAGGATGCATGCCCCCTGGGGTCCAGTCATATCCTCCCGGATTACTCGCGCTCATCAGGAGGACGGACCGTGGGTTGAGACATTTCTTGCGTGAAGAGACCATTTAGGGATGGTATATGACTATTTGCGATGCGTGATCCGGGAAATGAAAGTTGGTCCACGAGCTTGACCACTCTTCCTTCATGCGGAAAACACATTACTCTAAAGAGTGAGGAGACGATGGCTCCCATGCAATATATATAGTCTCGTCTAAGGAGTAGGTTATAATCCAAGGGTCCTTGAACGACCATCACGTTCATTTGAACGGTCTTCCCTTTTAATGTTATGGGCACATTGGGGAGGATCCCTAAAGGTCGACTGGTTCCTTTATCAAAGCCTTATAGATTTCTCATTTCAGGCAAAAGCGCTAGCGAACCAAGCGCTTTCCAAGCAATAGAGGAAAGGATACTCACAGATGCCCCCTCATCAATGATAGTGCCAGCCATTACCATTCTGTATATTTGAACGATAATTCTGAATGGTATGCTTGCTGGCAACCGGGGTCTGCCTAGTTGGTTCCCATCGAACGACACAACCAGGTTGCTTGGTGGTGGGACCGAATAGACGGCCGGATATGACTCTGACGAAGTTCCTTCCTACGATAAAGGAATGGGAAAATTGACCCTTGTTCGTCGGAGTCTGTGCTGATGAAGAGAATTTGGACGGTGTCGTCTTTATTCTCCTCTGTGATAGTATCATTCGAAGATAGAGCCTCTGAAGGCAAAACGGGGTCAACTGCCATCTCAACCTTTTGACTTTCGTCAGGCATGGATCCAGATGGTTCATCTTCAATGATAGGTGCTTCGGCTGACCACCTGGGTGGGCCAGCCGGGTTTTCAACTAGTGAAGGACTTGGCAGGAGTTTTTGATATCCAGGAGGAAGTTGCGCTCGTAAGATCAGGCGATATTCCAAAACTCGTTTAGCCTCGTCTAAGAAGGGACAACGGTGGATGGCGTGGTCGCCTTCACACAGTTTACAGGGAAATCTAGCTTTCCCTCTCTGTCCTGGGACTTCACTTTCACTATTCGACGGTGAGCTGTCAACATGACTATCAGAGGTTGATGCTACCGAATTGTGCAAACGGGGAGACCAGTCCCTTAGTATCCGAGGGATGCAGGGACAATCTCTGTGGAAGTGGTCTCCCTTGCATATGACACATGGCGATTTAGGCCTTGTCAGTGCTGTGTGTGGATTTTTGTCAGACGACACTTGTTTGCCCCCAGTCGCTTTTGGCTCCTTGTTCTTCTTCTCTTTCTTCTTCTTTTCCTTCTTCTCCTTAGGAACTTGGTTTTTTGTTTTACCAGTTCCGTCAAGCGAAGAGGAAGGAGGAGAGGAAGAGTTAGATGAAGTAGAAGGCTGGTTGGCAACTCTGGTCTGGTCTAACTGTTGACTTGACTGTTCAGGAATAGTGGTGGTTTGAACGACATTGGTTGAAAAGAGCCAGATCGGCAGGCCAATTGTCAGTCCTGGAAGCGACAATGTGGCCATATGAGGCGTACCAACATCTCCCCAAGAGGAGAAAGGACTAGGATTTCCACCAAGGGGAATTCCTTGGTTGGTGTGCTCCATTTTTTAACCTAAAGATCAACGCAAGAATAAGGGGTGATTGTTCCGTTTAAAATAAATTTTAACGACGCTTTAGACACAACTTGCTTTTTCACTTTTAAAGAGTCGAGAAAAAGCTAAAGATGGCTCTAGTCTCCTTCGATGTTTTAACGAGCCCGAAGTGACAAATGCTCGGATGGACTTTTTCTGTTATAGAGTCTGAAAAAGGCCAAAAGGAACTGCTCTGGAGTTCTAGGCAGAGGGTGTGCCAAACTTTTCGCAAAACCGCAGAATACTTTTTAGGGTACGGGCGGTCGATCTTCCTGAATGCTGTGTTCAGTGCATTGCGATCAGTAGGGCGGCTGACACGGCTTCCTAAGGATAAAGGTTTTATGCCTATAGGGGTCTCCCAATATATACGCAACGGTACGTGGGAGCACAATCCGTACTGGCACTATCGTCCCTCAGGAGGAATCACCCACCATCCACGAGATCGACAGTAACCAGGCTTTACGACGCCGGAACACGTCTCTAGCCTAGACCTCTATGTTGTGCGTTACGTTGCAAAGCATTGTTAAGTTCATTCAATTTATTTTAGGTTGATCTTTTTAAAGTTTGCCTTTCAAGGTTCACCACGAGATGTATGAAACAATTCCTAAATGCAATCTAAAGATGATAAGCAAGCTTTATATCTTTTCAACTTTGAAAATCCTAGCTACTAAGGGAAAAGAAAGACACCATCTTTTCTCAAAGAGCAATCAACACACTCTAATGCACTTTTCCTAAATCAGACATGCAAACTATCAAGATGCAAATGCACAATGCAGGTGTTTGTTTTCCACTTTCTTAGTATTGATGCCTACAAAGAAAGCTTTTTTCACAACTTTGAATTTGCTTTTAAATGAAAAATACAAACAAGTTTACTTTTTCAAAATCAGAGAGGGTAGAAGAGATTACAACACTCAACGATTTTCGAAATGAAGACTTGTTTTGACACTTAAAAGAGACAAACTCAAACCAATAAGCAAAAGTAAATGTATAATCAACTGTAAATAGCCAATGAACTCTCTCCTAAGATCACAATCAACAGATCTGAATCAAGGGCTACAGGATGACTATTTCACTCATGCAGAGGAAGACTGCAAATGACGCCACAAACACATAAAAACACTCACAGTCTTTTTGTACAAAAGGAGGCGGAATCTAAGCAGAGAAAAGGAGTTATCAGACTGGTACCTATGCTGGTTACAGGCTGCAAAAATCAGAGATCAAAACAGGGCAAAACATAGCAGAGAACCCCAGCTGCACAAGGGAAAACTAGTTCAGCGCAACCTCAACACAGGGGTTTTGACATTCAGCGCAGGTAGCCTTCACGGGACCTGCATTGAAATGCAGAATCCCTTCACTGGGTCTGTGCTGAAGGAGAAACTCTCGTTTCTCACTGGTTCTCGGTCACAGATTGCTATTTAATCTACTGTTTTAGGCCAAATAAAAGCAACAAGCAAGGTGTAATCAAAGGGATGCTTTGAGGGAGTACTAAGATCTATCACAAAGGATCATCAAATCATTTGTGAGTCCATTGTTCAAATCATAGACAAGTCCAGTGATTGGATCAAGGCAGCAACTCTCTACTTTGCATCCGGGAAAAGCAGATGCAGTTCGATTGTTGCTGTCAAGTCTATGAAACAAACAATGATAGAAACACAAATAAAATGACTAAACAGATCTCCCCAGCGGAGTCGCCAATTTTTTGTGGGGAAAAATGCCTATGCAGGACGATCCTATCCACCTAAGGTGTGACAGTGCCTTAGCAACAAACAGATACAGCTATTCTAGTTTCTTCCTTTATGAAATGTGAAAGAAGAGAGATAAATGGACTTACCGGTGTCTTCCGTTTGTCCCTCAATCCGGTCTCTCTTCTCTTTGGGAGTTCACAGCTACTTGCCTTCTTGCTTGTCCAACTCCACTGGGTTCCTGCAAGATCACAAGAGAACAGCTACTTGCGACAAGAGAAGAACACTACACAAAGACAGATATTCACATTCATAACTAGTTTAGGATTAGAAATAAACCAAATACACTAATGCAATCATACATCAAGAATACATCAGTATATAGGAGAAACCAAGATAGCTTTATTGATGAATAACAAGGTTCAGGAAGAGATACAACCCAGAGGGCTCCAATCCAGCATCTCCTTCCTATCAAATGGAATTCCTATCTTCACCCCCTTCAAAGCATTAAGCACCCAATGATTCCAATCTCAAACCAACAGCAATTCTTTGCAATAACACTAGATCTCATGGAGGAGAGATCCATATATAGATGTTTGGAGAGAGGATGAGTCAGCTTGAGATCTGACTAGTGTCCTCTCCCTCTGTCAGTTCTTGATTCCACTTGGAGGTTCTTGCTTCCACTTGGAGATTTGGAACCTCTTACTCATCACCAGTCGAATTCCCTGAGGCAAGTGTCATTTTGGAAGCTTCCTGGGTTTTGACACCTTGAGAAATGAGCTTGCCACATGTCCACTCTCGTTCAGCGCAGGTAGCCAGTGTTCCCTTTGACATTCAACGCAGGTAGCCAGTGTTGGCTTTGACATTCAGCGCAAACATCTAGTGTAGCCATTGAAATGATCCTGAATTGACTTGTTTTTTAGCAGTTTCTGGTGGAGAACTTCTGTGAATTGCTGTGGTTTGTTAGCCTTGTTCCTCTAGGGGTAGGAACAACATGTTTAGGGACTTTGGCTCCCTTAGATTATGGACATTTCATGCTCAATGCTGTAAGGCACAAAAATGTCTATAAGAGAATCTTACTCTTGTTTGAGCCTATGTTTTGTACCCTGCAATACACATCAATTTGTCTAATCCAATTGTCCAACTTTTCAGCATTCAGCTCTCCATCATATATAGGCAAATCAAATTTAACATCTAACTTAATCAAAGATGCTTTCTTATTATGCATACGGCTATTAGGAGGTGTGAGAAAGCTTTCCTCTTTCCCTTTTCCTTTGGAGTGGTCATGGAAGTGAGACTCATCTTCTTATTTATCTTGTTTAGAACCTGAGGAGTCTTCAGTCTTATGCTTTCTAAAGTCCTTGTACATTTCTTCTACCATAGACTTTATAGCTACGAAACTCTCTATGGATTGAGGGTCTGCCCCACAGAACCTTCCTTTGACATTGTCTTCCGAGGATAGACTCTCCCAATTTCAGGATTAGTTTCCACCAACTCTCCTTCTCCTAATTTGAGCTTTGATCTAGTGAGCATTCACAGCTAAACCAACACAAGCTCGTCTAACCTTACTGCCTAGAGCTCTGATACCACTTGATCTGATATTCACCCTATGAGTGACATTAATTGAAGATTTATTAAACAAAGGTATTACAGACTCACGTGCTGGTGTGTGTTCTGTGTTATTGAAGCAACGGATAGATTTCCAGACAACAAAGAAATATAGTAAGCGATACAAGAACACAAGAAATTTAATAAGGAGTTCACCCTATCCTCTAGGGCTACATCTCTGGCCCAGCTTTTAGTGGTGACCTTGTTTTATTGTATCTTAAATAGAGAATTACAATGCAGGGACTCTATGTGAGTTCTCCTGAAGCAGGTTTGCTTGGCATGGTGGTTCTTGGATTCCCCAAGCCACTTGAGTACACAAACTTCTTCTTCCTACCAGCTCTATGACTTTCTGGTCTACAGTGGAGAGCCCAATGTGGTGCTCAGCCCAGACAGATCCTCTCCAGGATGGCTTGGATCTCTCAAGCCTTTGGTGCTCGACACTGCCTCTGGTTAGCACAGCCCTCTGTCCTCTTTCTGCTTTTACTTCACTATCTTCTTTCTCTGTGTTCCGTCCTCCTCTCAGGACTCTGGTTCCTTTTTCTGTCTCTCAGGGTTCTCTGTCCCTCTCTCTGACTGAGTGACTGATTGACTGTGTCTCCTATCTTTGTTCATGGCTTTGAACCCTTTCGTTCGCCATGCCTGTTCAGTTCCTCTTCCACCTCCGTCAACTCACCTTCTGCAACTACACTTGGAGTTCCCTGTTCGGCGTCATCATTAGCACTCACGGAGTGGCCACATGTCCTCCTCTAAATGGTGCCATCCTGCTTTGTTGGTTCGTTTCTTTGGTTACCTCGTGGATGAAGTCTTCCTCCACCGTGGCGGTCAAACGGACTCCAAATCCTTTTCAATCACAGTTCATTTCCCTCATTGATTCTTCTTCCTCCATTGTGCGCAATCTCAGCCATCTGATCTGGGTCCCCTAGATCCAACGCCATATGCACGTTTCGAACGGTTGACTTGCTCGACCGATAGAGCACAATCAACGGCGGTTTTCTCTCACCTCCGCTTGCCACGTGTCGATCGACGAAGGGGATTGCTCCACTTCCATCCAAAACTGCTTACCATTTGAGGGCGCCCCGATCAATTTCATCGATTTCCAGAGCGCGGGTCTCACCTTTTTTCTCTGGCTCCCCATGCATCCGTGTGCTCAGGGCTTCCCCATTTCATCCCTATTCACCCAATGATGCGCGACTAGCGCTAAGTGCTGATTGCACATCAAAATTCACCTCTATTTCATGATCCGGGGCTCCTAGGGGCTACGTTGACCTCCCGCATAGTCTCCATGGGCCTCGATCAGTGCACTTTGACCGAGGTCCTTATCGTTCCATGCTGGTTTCCATTTCCATTGGTTCAGGGCGTTTTTGATCATTGTTTTGGAATTCTTTAGATATTTGTCCTAACCTGATACAGTCATGGTTCTTTGACAGTCTTTTATGGATCCAATTCGGATCAGCTAGGTATCAACCTTGTATACTGCCCACTCCTTTGAATTCCATGCCTACTGGAGAATATCAAAAATATAGGCCTAAGTTCACCGGGACTAAAGGTGTTATTGTTGAAGAACATCTTGAGTCATTCTATAGCTATGCTGATAATCAGGACATTAGTGAAGATGATGTGTGGATGAGAGTCTTTTTCCAAAGCCTAGATGGACAGGCTAGAAAATGGTTCAGAGAACTAACCCCAAGATATATAGTAGATATTGAAGCTTTAGATGATGCATTCCTAAAGCATTGTGGGGATAAGAAGGATCTCCTCTACTACCACACTGAGTGTGGTAACTTAAAGAGGGAAAATGGTGAGTTGTTGTCTGATTTTAAAAAGAGGTTTAACCATATGTACAACAAGATACCAGCTAAAGTAAAACCAACTACTACCTCTACTAAACTCACCTATGCTAGTGCTTTTGATTCTAACTTCTGCTTACTATTGAGGGAAAGGCAATGTGCTACTTTGGTTGACATGCAGGATGCAGCCTTGGAAGTGGAATCAAACATCATGGCTGTAGAGAAGCTCAAGGGAAATGTTGATAGAAGAAGACAGAGGGGAAAGTCTTCATCATCCTCTGATCCTAAGATAGATAAAATGACCAAAATGATCAAGTCATTAGCCTCTGAAATCTCCAAATTGAAGGTTGAGCAGCACCCAGGGAAAGGAAGAGTTCCTAATACCTTTGCTCCTATAAATCCAAATCCAAATCCATATAGAAGAACTAATGAGTAGTTGTAGATTTTGCAAAGAAACATAGATGCTAATGAAGACCAAAGGGTGAAGGCTCCTTTTCAAAATACAGTCATGGAAGCAGAGCAGTTTGAAGAAGATGATGAGATCCATCGTTTGGAAGATAAAGGAAATGCTTCCTTTTTTACCTCAGCTCCCTATGAAAAGTCATTATGCAATGACTGGATCTGCCAAGAATGGGATGGTAAAGCTATTCTACAAACTGTAGATCAACAAATATATAATTTTAGGTCAAAGATAACTAATGCCAAGGAAACTCTTGTTCAAAGATCTATTGTCCCTACAGTATAGCAAGATAATAAGAAAAAACAACTAATAGTTGATCCCATCATCCTCAAAGATCCAGCTCATGAGGTAAGAGGCCTTGACAAGTCTCCTTCTCCTTTTAGTTTTCAATCAGAAATTCAGAAGCTCAAAATACCTATGCCTTTGATTGAACTAGTAAAGAATGAGTCCTTCAAAAGATCCATCCTCGAAGCCCTTGAGCCTAAAGCCATCCAAGCCTCCACTGACTATGTAAATCTGCAAGATGACAAGCCAGTTGTTATTCTCAACCCAATGATTGAAAATTGTGAATACAGCCCCCCATCATTCTATGTCTCTCTCACTATTCATGAAAAATCCTTCACAACTGCCTTTTAGACACTAGAGCCAGCCATAATCTAATGACCAAGGTTGTCATGGATGAGTTGGGTTTCGACATCACCAAACCTTATCATGACCTATTCTCTTTTGACTCTAGAAAAGTGAAGTGTCTAGGATTAATCAAGGACCTAGCCATCACTTTGTCTCAACTGCCTAAGAAAACCATGATTATGGATATTGTCGTAGTAGATGTACCTCCCAATTTTGGCATGTTACTTTCCAGAGGTTGGATCAAAAGACTAGGTGGATCATTACAAAATGATCTATCCTATGTTATTGTCCCAGTTTCAAAGGTGAGAGAAAGAGATTATACAGAGAGGTGCAGTTGGCTTATATAATCAGAGATGAAAAGAATCCTGCCAATCATCCCATATATGTTGTTGACACTGATTTTCGAGCATGTATTCTTCATATTGAAGAATCCCAGTTGGCCACCACGCAACTTAAAAAACCAGTTTGCCAAATCGCTGAGGTAGAGGGCCCACAGATTTGGGACATGTTCCTTGATGGAGCTTGCTCTAAGGAAGCTATGGGGGCAGGTGTAGTCCTTGTGTCACCCACATAGGAATATATTCATTTATCTTTCAAATTAACCTTTTAGGTCATGAACAATGTAGCAGAGTACAAAGCTTTAATTCTGGGCTTAAGCGCTGCTAAAGAAATGGGCATAAAAGGCCTGAAAGTGTTTGGGGGACGCAGACCTCATTATTTAGTAAGTAAATAAAACTTTCCAAGCTAAGCATCCAAGGCTGAAGGCATACAGAGATGAGGTATGGAGGCTCAAGGACGCTTTTAATAACTTTAGCATTTCTTACATTCCAAGAACGAAGAATCAGTTTTCTGACTCCCTTGTTGTGTATGCTAGCACGTTTATGCCTCCTTTGCCGCCTCAATTGACATATGAAGTTCAAGTAAAATATAGGTCATCTATGCCAAACAATGTCAAGTATTGAATAGTTTTTGAAGACGATGAGGAAATTAACAGGTTTTTACAAGTTGTTGAGGAATTTTCTAAAGTGCATCGACCAAGAAAATGAAACTATGGAAGAATGTGGCTAGTCCAATATAAAAAGAAAAATCCGCTGAGGAAGCATCATCCAGCTTCCTAGTAATCACATACCAAAGGGATTGGTGCCTCTAGGGAAGCTTTTTGATCATAACGACCTGCCCTATAAGCCGGCCAAAACAGAGAATGAGTCTATTGTCTGTAAACATAATATAGGGAGCCCAGACCATCTGACATTCATCAATCTATCCATGCATTTTTCCTCTGCCTAGAATTCAAAGTATTGCATCGTCATGAAGCAATTTGCTGACATTTTTGCCTGGGAATACAACGATCTTAAAACTTATGATGCAGACATCATTCAGCATAAGATCCCACTGGAAAAGAATACCACCCATTTTAAGCAGAAGTTAAGACCTATCA